>VXBL01010366.1:1378485-1428299 GCA_013400195.1 Aramus guarauna
GCGGCACGCGCCTGCGGGGAGCGCGCGGGCGGGGGTGGGTCACGGACACGCAGGCGAGTGTCAGAGCGCGAACGCGCGTGGGGCGTCAGAGCACGGGGGGCCCGGGGGGGAGATGGGCCCCAGAGGGGGGAATGACACTGGCGGAGTTAGTCGGGAAGCGGCAGAGCCTTGCGGAGCCAGCCTCCAGCGTCACGCCCCACCAGGCTCCAAACTCCGTCACCCGTGACGGGCTTTCTCCTTCCCGCGCCACGAGCAAGGGCAGCGCTGCTTTCGGCATCCGCGCCTTGGCTCGTGCCTGACGGGCACGCGTGTGCGCACACGTATTGAGCGGCTGTACGCCTCTCCCCTTCGGACAAAACGCTAAGTTCAAATTCCCTGCGTGTCACGCCGTTGCGCGACTCGGGTACGCGCCACGAGAACGTGACGCGTAACGTGAAGTGCCTTGGCAAACCTCATCTGTTACTCAAGAGCACTTTCTGTGCCTGGGAGTCGGGCATGAATTTCCCTGAGTTCACCCTTGCTGTGACCTTTCCTGACGAGTCTCTTGGCTCTGAATTTCCGAGGAACTCGTTGCGCGGCGTGCCTCTGTGTTTGTCTTGTGTCACGAGCGCTGGGGTCTGATGTGTCGGAGCTGAGCGTCCTCCGCTGCGCAAAACAGCGTTGCAGGGGTTCCAAATGGGCACACAGCCGGTGAGGCCGTGAAACGCCGGTTCTGCATGTCTTTGCTTTACCGAAATGTGGCCTTTAACCCCAGGGACCACAGGGAAATCAGCTACGCAAACTACTCAAGAAAGAATAACTTGCTGGATTTGTTAACTAGGATTTTATTTATTTTTGCACAGTTAAAATTTTCTGCAGCTTCTGAAGTTCAAGCTAGTTTCTGGCACAGGTTATACAACTGGTGCGGCTCACACATAACAAGTCATAGCATCCTCCAAGGACAGTAATGGATTTACATTCTCCCCGGGTGGTAGGGTACCAAAACGTAAATATAATTTGTACACCCGCCTTTCATGAAAGACTTTGATAAATATTTCTTACAAAATCGACAACACAGCTGTAACGTTCTTTCCTATAAGGATAAAAATCGAGCGTTTGCCTTTATAAAAGGCATACATATCCTGAACCTCACAAACAGTACTCTGACTTTGTGAGCAAGACATCCTGAGGAATTTCCTCTACGTAGTTTGAGTTATGGTTTAACCATTTTCAGAGCGTGCTCAGTACAGTCTACAAATATCATAGAACCCACTATGGCACCCCTAGGAAAATGAGATTTTTTTTTTTTTTTCAAACGTGCCCAGTCAGACGAGCTGCTCTGCTTGAGACCCCTCGGGCCCCCCAGCTGCGGCCGGGCAGTTCGGCTGTGGGTGGCTTGGGGCGCTCGGGGGTCTCGAGTGGGGCAGGTCAGAGGAGAGGGCTCCTCCTGAACGGGCACTTTTGAAAATGCTAGCCTGAGCGTCTTGGCAGTCACTGCTTTCCCGGCGGGTGTACGCGTACGACCTCACTAAGGTTAAGAACAGTCGGTGTTCCTCTCTGAACAACTCCTCTCGGTCCTCCTAGCAGGAGGAGTACATCTCGCATTCTTGTAGAATAACTTTCTCTCCACGTGGTGGGATGGTTTCGGTCCTCCTGGAAGAAGGGAAGCAGACATCCAAGCGTAGTAATGCTCTGCAAAGGGAAAACATTCTTCCCTACCCACGAGAGGAGTGGGGGGGACTTGTCTAGCAAGTCACGGTCTCCTCTGGAATACGAGCAAACGTCCAGGACGCGCGTAAGCGTGCCCTTGGCCTACCAAGGCCTCCAGAGGCTGCAGGAGGGTTTCAGTGCTGCTTGTTTCGCAGGGGGCTGGTGGGTGGAAGCGGACGCGGACGAAGAACCAGAGTCCTTAGGCACTGCTTGTGAGCTCTGGAAATGGCAGATCAGCTTCATCCGGGTTTCTGCGTTTGCGGAATGGAGGGACAGGAATTGCAGAGCTTCCTTGAGGCACCAGGCATACCCTTCGCAATAATCCTGCTGTAGGCTTTTGGCGGATGCTGCGAAAGCTGAAAGGGCAGGAGAGAAGAAGTGTTAAGCAGGGAGACTCAGGCTGGAGTTTCACCTAAAAGTAAGAGCAGCAAGCGCGACCGGGGGCTGTGCTCACCTCGACTGTATTTCAGGTAGCTGACGGTCATCTCCAGGATGTCGGCTTTCTCCAGCTTGGAGTTGGGCTGGTGTCTCTGAAACTCCTTCTCCAGGAGCAGCTTCAGCTGCTCGATGCTGCTGTTAATCCGATCGCGACGCAGCTTCTCTACGATGGGTTTCCTGAGCTGTAACACAAAATGGGAAGAGGACAGTTAGCAGTGAGACTTCCCCCTCCTCATCTTTTTATAACCTGCTGCTAAAGGAGTCTGGCTCTTCTCAACTCTTTGCGATCACAGAGACAGCAGATACTTACTCTGTTCTTCTCTTTGGGTGTTAGGATTTCCAGGGAGAGCGTGCTGGGTGCCATTATCCCAAGTGCTGGTTTCAGCTCAGCGCTTGCTCGTTAGCGGGTGCAGAACGGAGCTGGGAGTTCCTCTATTTATACGCAGCGGCTGCATAGAAATGTATGGGTCCTGAGCGACTTTGAGTTTCCCACAGTCGATAGCCAATCCATGCGTGTCCTGGGACAATAGAGAAAGCATCTATTACAGCATGGCAAATTGACTGTGAATTGCCTGGGGATAATACCCGGCTCCCAAAGGAGCAGGTGGACTGGGGAGCGTGTGACACAATAGGGCTTGGCATTACGGTGCTGGGGTAAGAACGTGGGAAAGCGTTTGCCGTCATTATAATCAAACTTCTGCCTGATGTTGGGAACGTCAACATCTCAATGTGCTGCCTTTTCCCAGGCTGTGGTGAAATTAAGCGCAGAAGACTGATCCCAGGAAGAGATAATGCTCTGTGCCCAGGACCAAAAGAGAGGCTGAAAAGGAAAAGATGCAGAATTAAAGGGACTAAACCCTTTCATTGACATTAAACCGTGCTTAGATGAATACAGTACCAGATAATTTTTGGGCAACTAAAGATGAAAATTGAGGGAAGAACCTTTGAAACAATTTGCACTAAGCAGTTGGCTTGAAATATTTTCCTCTCCGTTGTTGAAATAGTTGAAGTCCCCCTGTAAGTTATATTCAGAGCTCTTCCTTGCTTTTGTTTGGCTAATCTAGGCTTTCCTATGGCAGCCCATGACATGTAATGATTACAATGCCTTTCCCAAACATATCCTATTTAATTTCATGCCACTTTGCAAATGCCTTACTGTTCCCTTGGTCCTGAGTCTCCATTTTAACTGAGATCCACTGAAAAGTCAATTCTTGTCTATTACTTTGCTTGTATTATCCCACTTTCGGAATACAAATACAGGTGCTACAATATCCTGTGACTCTGTTCAACCTTGGGCTTTCTCAGTATATGTGCCATGTGTATTGCAGTGATCTGAGGTAACGAAGGGGAAGGGACCAGATAGAATCCAGGATTGAAGCTGCCTTTTTGGTTTTTTTGTTTTTTTTTNTACTCAGGTCTACTGACACGCACACGCACACACCCCCCCTGCACAATCCAATACAGAGCTGGACACAGTTAAGATCTGTCGGGCAGGCATTTGAGGCTTTGTATTGACAGATTCCCAGTTATGCTTTATGGTGTGTCTGTCTCAGATGTAGTATATGGAGCTCTACAGGTTTAAGGGGAGTTGTGCATGGGCATAAATTTTTTTTTTTCCTTAATGCATGTTCCATGGTCAGAGGTTAGAACGGGGAGTAAGCCTAGATTGTCGCTAATAGGATAGCAGATTGTGATGTTAATTTTTGAATACCTGTTTCTTACAACAATCTTCATGAAAACCCTACCTATTTCATGTGTCTGCCTTACAAAACCAGCAAGGAAACCTTCCATCGCACTGTCAGCCTGTTTCACCTGCCCCCAGCATCCCTCTCGATAAGCCAGGGCCCAAACCTGTGTCTGTGGGTACGTAATAGCAACATGTTCCAGCACGCATAGGGCTGATGCGTGAAAGGGTACGATCCTGCAGAGGATGATCCTGTCACTAGTTATTCACCTGAAGCTTCCGAAGCTCCTTTAACTTCCTGGCTTCTCGTGGCAGTGTTTTCGTCGGTCAGCGGTTCTCTCCTCCTCCCTTTCCAGCTCAAAGACATTTTACGTTTAGATGGATCACTTAGGGTGTAACAATTTTAATTGTTGATGGTTGTCAAAAACCTATAATTGAACAGGGAGTATGAGTCCTGTTCCGAATCAGTTTCCTGTGTTATTTTGTCAGCTTGTCATCAGCAGCGTTCCTGGCAGCCAGGGCAATCCCTGGCTGCGTGTACTTGTGCCATTACTGGGGCTTGAAGCGGAGCACAGGGCTCTGCGCGTGTCTCGGGTCACACGAGATGGAATGGACAGCAGGTCCTGCCACGCACCGTATGGGAAGCACTCTGCAGCAGCGGCCACGGTGAGATGGGAGGGAAGCTTTGACCCAATTTTCAGTTCTGGAAATATGAAATGAGTGGTTTTAAATAATGCCATCCTATCCCCAGCACAATGCCCCTGGACTCCAAAGGGGCTAAACCAACTCCCACTTGATTAAAGCATTATCCCTTCCTTTAAGTGCTGGGCAGATGGTGCAGCAGGCGTTAGCTTTCTTCTCAGGACCCACAGAGGCACACTTCTTTTGTTGACAGTTTAACACCGTGAATGGGGCAATGTGGGAAATCCTCGGCACTGCGGACTCGCACCATCTGACGTGAATGGTGAACCAGGCACGCTGCCTTGCAGCGAGCACACAAAACAGCAGCCCTCTGGGCTCGCAGGCTCCCAGCTTCTCTTCCCCTCTCTCTGTCAGCTGAAAGGGAGCAAATCTCCGGTTCCCGCTTCCCGGCTTCACCGACCCTCTGTATACTGTTGATGGATGAAAGAGAAACAAGTTTCTCCCCCTCCTTGCTTTGATTATTAACACCTGAAAACTTAATGGCAATAATATTTTCCAAGTGATGCTTCAGAATAATAAGTTGTCTAGACTAAGGCTGTCCCTAGAATATCCTCATTTATGGAATGGGGTGCAGTATGCACTTTCTGCAGGGATTTCGCTAAGGAAAAAAAATTTCTGTGCTTTAGCAGTCCTGTTGCTCTTTGTTAAAAGTCTGTAACTAATTTGCTCAGTTTGGGCTCTTTTTAGACTTAGCTGTTAGCGCAATAGTCTGTCCCACTGAAACACATCTGTGATCCGGATCCCGGTCCCTGTCCTTCGTGTCTGTGGGAGGAGTTTGTGCCTCTGTCGCTGCAGAGCCAGAATGAAAGATGGATTGCCTGGGGCTCAGAAGTAGGGGTTTCCCTGCTTTTGGAATGAAGGATTAAAAGAAACAAATCCCCAAAATTGCTAAACGTGTGGAGCTGACTAAATAATGTGACACAATAATTCCATTCTGTGGAGGATGGTGTGAAATCTGGACCCCCTCTCGAGAGATGACAGCTATGCTGCGGACAAAGAGGCTCGCTTTCTTAGGGGCCTCGTCCCTCTGTAAACCACATCAGTCATGAGTTGCATCATGAAGATGCAGTCTTCAAAATCACTGGTGAAAACAGGGAGGTGTCTCCACTCTCACTTGGTACAGATATTGAAGAGTGTAAGGGGAGGCAGAAATCTGCAAACAGTTGTCAACATCTGTACTGGCAGACCTGGTGTATCAGGGAGGAGTCCTAGCTTTTCCCAAGCCAAGACCTGCCGTGTTAATTGTCCCCAACTGTAGATGCTCTCCATCTGACCCCGAGCTAGCTGTGCGCCATAGATTGCTTTGAGTTGAGGAACACCCCCAGAGGATGCAGGAAAGGTAACTAACCCACCCCAGGCTATCATCAGTTGGCTTGCGTTCGTTATCGTCTGTAAATTAAAACCGCTGGAGGACCGCTAGCCTAGGAACCTGGTACTGCACCATGGAGCTTTCTGCTTCGTAGGTGGGGATTTCAACCCTGGTGCAGATGTACTACACACGCTGTTTTCACAAAAGATGCTACTACTTGTAATACCAACTGGCACCTCTCTCAGCCCATCTGATACTGAGCTTGCCGTGGAGGGGAACCCGGTGTATTGCAATGGAGCAACAGGTCTGGAGGAAGGCGGCCGATCAGAGAAGGGTACAGAAAACCAGAATTTCACTGTGTTACTTGGATCTAAAAAGCAGTGCTCTTCTGTGTCTGGGGCTGTACTTAAAGCACACAACCTGATTGCTTAGAGCTTTCCTTTCTATATCACTTTTAGAGCATTTTTATTTTAGACAATTTCCTACGTTCATGTCAGCCTGTCTCACAAATGCCATTGGCGGTGTTTTTAAAGAAATAATTACGATTTTTATTTTTTTCTGTGCCTTCCTTAAATGGTTTAAAATCTTTCTGACAACGCCTCTCAAGACACCTATTTAGTGTCAAAGAGCATAGCGTTCCCAAGTTTTAAAAGGGCTCTCGCATAATACTGATCGATCAATGTGCTCCTTGGGAAAATAGCTCTCCAGATGGTCTATCGGGACAGGAATTGCTGGTCATCACAATGCAGAGCCGAAAAGCGTCACTAATGTGGGCTGTTGTGAGGCACGCTTCCTTTGTGGTCCCTTTGAATGTCATAAATAGGGACGAAAGTGTGGGAAACTCTGAGAAACCCAGGCCCACACTCTGAGGTTAATAGGGGCTTTGTCAGGAGAGTATTCCTGGGCTGTGGGATCAGCATAATAAACAACATCTTCCCGAAGGGTGGGAATGTGTTGGAGCAGGGGAGAGTCACCCCAGGGGATACAGGAGCAATAAGAAGCTTTGCGTTCAATTATTATAAGTGATAATAATTAATAAATTGTAAACATAACCTTTCCTGTGCTAAGACCGGTCAAGCCGGAGGTCTGGCTTTTAACTCTCAAGTAATTGGTAAACTAAAGCGCAGAGGGGCAAGTCTTTGGCTGGCGAAAAACGGAAGCGATGCACTTGTACCAGCCTCGGATCTGACTCCCTGGAGCAAACGGAGGCTTTCTGGTGGGGTTTGGTTCCTTCCCCCTGCCCAGAAAGGAGACGCTTACGGTTTCTCTCCCTTACATCGCTGCAGCGAGTAGGTCTGAATCTCACGTACGCGAACAGCTACGCGTGACCGACCCCCGTGCTATAGCCTGAGTGATGCAGTACAGCCTCAGTGTAAAGGAGAACAGACCTTGCGGTTTGAAAGCGGTAGCCGTGTCTCTCCAGGTTTATGCTAATACGGGAGTTCTGGGCTGATAAGTCTGACCGGGCTCGCGCATGACTTTCGCACAGTTATCATTTCTGCAGCCTGTTCCTAGAACTGTTTCTAGCCTCTTAGAACTGGAGGGACTGGGTTCAAATCCAACAGTCTTCGGTTAGTGCAGCTCTGCTTTCCTTTTCTCTTTTCTGTTTGTGCTGTCAGTGTTAAACAAACGGCGGTGATGCCGCCGACTGTGACGTTCACAATGTGGTTTACTTGGGTGGTAACACACGAGCTGCAGAAGATATCCGTCCGCACAACAGCAGCAGACTTCTCTGTGCCATGTGTGACTCTATTCCCAGTCCCTGCCGTGCATAGTCGTGTTGCAGAGTGTTTTGGGGCAGGTTGTATTTTGACTGAGTCTGAACTCCCCCAAAGTTCCTATCCGCAAACTGCCTTAATTAGGCTTGATTTTAAAAATGCACAGGCAGGGGTGAACAGCTTGAATTTTGCTGGGATTCAGAAGCTTGTGCTACTTGACAAAGACAAGTTGAGCACAGCAAGGTGAAGTGACTTTTTCAAGATCACTAAGCAACCACAAAATCTAAAAATATCTCTTCTGAATTATTTAGTCATTCATTATGAAGAACAAATCTATCTGCAGCATTGGTATCAGCCCCTGATGGACTGCAGGACTGTACCAAAACCCCACCTCTATTGCATTGGCAGACAGATGAAGAGCACTCAACCAACTCATGCATTCAAGGTAAAATAATGAGAATGATCCAATCAACTGTAATGAGGTAGAGCAATATGTTCGTGACCTGGCTAGCTGGCTTTTTGGGCTTTTCCATACGTGTAACAAAAGGTTTCATCACAAATCAAGTGAGGACTGGCCAGGTACAGCCCGCAGTGTTTGAATGCAGTTTGATCGTGTCAGCTTAGCAGAACTGAGTTTACTTAGTGCTTAACTAAGCAGCCATTTGACAAGATTGGATATTCGAGGTTTCCTTTCATTTAAGGAAAAAAGCATATGCTAGAAATAGAGGTTTTCAAGGGCATCGCTCCCAGGGAAGCTGAGGAGAGCCAAAATTGTTGACCGATGGTGTTTCATGCTGTTACTCTATCTCTGGAAGAATGAGAGGGTTCCCTGTCATATATCCAAATCAATGTGTTACTGTGGTTAGTTAATAATTTTGTGAACTGATTACTTGTGCAGTTTTATTTACTTTGAAGAGAAGGGAAAATAAAAGAGGTGAACAGTCCCCGCTGAGCACTGAATGGGAACCCTTCTAGGGTGCAGTGAATGAATGTATTTGGGGGAAGAGCTGTGTTTTGGAGAGTCTGTTGGTATTTATGTTGCTCAAGGGTGGCTTTAGGATCCCCTTCTCATGCTTTTCTTCCTGCTTCCCCAAATACCTTCTGAATCCCTCTTTGCTTGTTCACCTCATCCGTTCCCTCTTTGTGTAGCTGTGTGGGAGAAGGACAAGCACAACCTTTACAGCAGGTCCTAATCTTCCTCCCATCACCCGAGTGCCGCCGACTTAATCCTCAGGAGACAGCAATCACGTGGCCTCCACGTAGAGACTTGCAGCAGAGTCTAATGGGGCTCGAGCTGAGACCGCACGCGGATGCTGCGGTCCCTCTCCCTGCAACTCAAGGGCAGCCCGGGCTGCTCGCGTTGGGTCACCCAGGTGGTGCAAGCCAGGTAGGCAGGCTGTTGTAAATCTCTGCGTCAGAGGATGTGCTGGATTTGCTTTCTGAATCGAGGTGGGGTGAAAAAACCAAGGGAGGATCATCTAAAAGGTACTTGGCAGAGAGACGGTCTCTACGACAGGCTGAATAGAAAAACAACTTGAGCGCCTGGTGGAGGGCGGCAGTTGCTCAACTCCGAGGCACAGGCCCCGTTCATGGAGTGGTTTGTGGAGCCTTAGGTGGATGTCAGAGAAAGAGAATAAAATGTTTGGAGAAGAGAAGAGTATGGGGAAATAATTTAGGAGAGGAAAGGCTTTTTCAATCTCTATTTGCTATCAAATTATGTATACTTTTAGCTGTATACGGGCAGATTTCACTTTGGTAAAGAAAACAATTCTGTTATTGCCCAACAGAATTCTTGCTTAGGTAACAGAAGGTGCTAAAATTAAGACAATAAAAACTAGTTCACCCTATTGTGGGTAGTTTCAAAGGGGAGGAGAAGATCCCCAAGCAAAATCAGGTGCCAAACTCTGGGAATTATTAGGAGTTTTGCATATTGCTACCTCCTGAATGGGCAGAAAATATAAGACTGAGCTCAGGTTGGTGGGTTAGTTAACGGGGAATAACCTGGCTGTGAAATTAGTGATTTCCTGAAGTCTGAATAGGTTGCTGGTAAGTATCTGGGTCCACACTTCTAAGTATCTCACTTCAATTTCACCTCCATTTTAATGTTTGATAACTTTTCCAGAGATCACTTCTCTGCAGGATCTGAAATCCTGCTCTGCCAAATGAATTTCACAAATATAAACCGTGTACTGGAATGGAGGGCTCAGAATTATGATCTCTCCCGATAGCTTCCCTACTGCAGGAGGAATCTACATGCAACACTTAGTCCAGGAGTATTAGCCATTTTAATAATTTCAAACCAAAGGATTAATGACTAAAACCATTTTTATTGTATTGTACAGTGAAGACACCAAAGTTGAGCATCACACAGGATGAATACATCACAACTTTATAAAAGCTTTTTAAGCTCTTTAGCGTGTTCAGTGAATGATTGTAAAAGTTCTTATTGCTTCCCTTCCTCTCCCTTTTCCTTAAGGTATATCACAGGCATTTCCTTTACAAAAGGCATCAATTATCCCTCAACTGAGAGTAGCCTGTACTGAGTTGAAGAGAATTTTCCCTAGAGCTATCTGTTATCATCATAACTTTCTGTAAGAAGGCATATTAAAAATAACATAGGGACTTCGGAAGAATCAGCATTTCTTAACAACAACTTTCACTCAAAAGGTAAAGGCTCAATACTCTCTTTATGACACAAAATACATTCTTCGAAGTGCTCCTTCTTTAGGAAGGTCAATACATTATCTAGAGACAATGGAGCACTTGAACCAGTGACCCAGGGAGTTAGTAGAAAGATTTCCACCGACAGCCACAGGCCCAGCAGCCTCGCCAAGCAAAAGCGTGATGGAGACTGAGCAGCATTCAGCTCTCCAAATCACCGCAGAACTGGGTGCTCTCTTTGGCTAGGAGCCACCAATAAAAGCAGCAAATTTGCTGCAAGGTACAAACACATTCCTTCACTATGAAGGGAAACTACTCGGCGACCCTCATTTCTTGTGACAGAAAAATAACAACTGCCCCCCCTCCCACCTTTGGAAAGCAATGTTTCCTACTTTAAAGAGGAACTATTAAATCACAGGTCCCTCTAGTTTTTGTAGCAAAACATAGGAGTGAAGCAAAGTTCAGCAGGTCTACCAGGGTCTCCAGATGGTAGGAGCAGCAGCCAGAGTCTTCTGGGCAGGTTGCTTTCTGGCAAACAGACAGGGTGACAGAGGCGGACCACGCAGAGCAGGAGAGCACACGACATCTGCACCCATCTGAGCTTTGCAGAAGTGCTTGATGAGCTGCACCTGAGTTTCCCTCTTGGGTTCATAGTAGGACAGAAAATGCATGGCTTCCTTGAGGCACCGCAGGTATCCGCTGTTAAAGTCCTGCTCTAGATTCTTGTGCGTGAATGCTAGAAAAGAAAGAAAGAAGCAAATGCAGTGGGTTAAGGTCGTGACCAAAAGGTGGGACAGTGGTGGTTCATGCGTTCTTGCAAGAGCCTCAGTCCACGAGCCTCGGTCGTGTGACCAGACCTGGTGTGTTACAGCCCCTGCACGCTTTGGGGCTGGGGCTCGACGGGAGGGCAAAGGCCTGTGGGAGTAGACAGTAATGGTGTGCAATACTTGCTCTGCACTCACTTTGGTCCTGCAGCTGGCTCTGCTGCTTCAGGTAGCTGACCGCCACTTCCAGGATGTCGGCTTTCTCCAGCTTGGAGTTGGGCTGGTGTCTCTGAAACTCCTTCTCCAGGAGCAGCTTCAGCTGCTCGATGCTGCTGTTAATCCGGTCACGGCGCATTTTCTCCACCACCGGCTTCCTCAGCTGTAAGAGAGGTGGAGCAGATTGTTAAGAATTTTCTGAGACCGGACCTAATTTCCCCTCCTGATGCCCCGACACACGTTCAAAGACTCTTCCTTCTGCTAGGAGAGCTTTGTGATGCTGCATACCTGTTCCCCACTCAATTTAATTTTTTAAAAATCTATAGTCTCCTTTATCTATCTTTAACCTATCTGCCTTCCCCCAGACGGCTTTCTCCCTCCTTCTCTCATCTTTTCCCACGTAGTATTTATTCGACAGAGGCAGCCCATTGCACAGAGCGCAGACCAGCCTTTCCAATCCTGTCAAGGGCTCTACTTACTTTATTCTTTTCTTTTGGCAGCAGTTTCTCCTCCACGTGGATCATGAGAGTGTGACTGGGAGCCATTCTCAGTGCTCTCGGTCCTGGGCACAGGACCCCCACGTCGGGTGGCTGTGCTGAGCAGAAGACTACGCTTTGCCCGTCAGCGACTGCCTCTATTTATACATCAGGGAGCTTCAGCAGATACGTGAGTCTGGGGATTGCTGGTGTTTCCCACAGCCGTGCAGCCAATCCAGGCACACAGCTGAACAATAGAGGAAGCATCTATTAGTGCACGGTACATTGATTGCGAATGCCCTGGAGAGAATAACCTTCTGGCCACGCTGACTGGTGGAGTGTGCAGCGTGGCTCGTCAGGGCTGCCCGGGGATCTGGGAAAACACTGACCCTCCAGCTGGTCGTCTGGGATCAATTGCGTTCCCGAGTCCCTGCATGTGCCAGTCACATTTGTGGCACGGAGGAGGCACGCTTTTGGGGAAAGGGCGGGAAAAGAAGAAGAAAGAGAGCTCTGTTAGGGTCAAAATCAACAGCGCCAAGGACATCTCTCTACTCTTTCTAGAGAGGGCACTTTACAGCCAGCCGCCCAGGTGCCGTTTGCCAGAGCGCGGGTGTGTTTGCGCTTGTCCATAAAGTCATTACACTTTTAATGGGTGAGCCAAAGTGGTATCGGTGCGAAACCACAGGTTTGTTCGCGTGACATTGCTAAATGCTGCGGAGAACCTACAGTCAGGGTGGTGGGCTGTTGGACAGGCGGGGTGAATAAATAGGGAATGGGAAGGAAATGGGAATGGTAACCTTGCCTTCGTTAAGGACAGCCACACACCTCCTAGCAGAACTGGGCCCGTGCCTAGTCACCACCCCATAGCACTCTTCTCCCTTTTCTCCTCTCTTATACAGACGTTTCTAAGAATGATGGTTAAGATGGGCTAAAGAAGAGCATCAGACTCAACCCAGAAGCCCAAGGCTTTGGGAAGTCAGAGGCAGGTTGTGTGCAGGATTTAGTAGTTGAGGCCCATCTTTGGACCTCAGCAAGGAGGTCGGTTCTGCTTCTTGCCTGAGATTTCTGGTGGGCTCTGTCCTCCTCTGCCCCAGGAGCATCGCACCGCCCCGCTGCAGACCGGACCTGCCGCAGTCTGCAGAAGACGACATCTCAGAGACCAGCTAATACTCCCCCTGTGTAACCTTTCACATGTCATCCCCACTCCGTTTTCTTACCTGGAAAATGGGGATAGTGCTGCTTGCTTGTATTTGCATGAAGATTTCAATAAAAATCAAGCAAACGTTATTTCTTTTGTGGTAAAGGCAAGAAAAAGTTGTGTCGATGCTTTAGGTCAGTTCTGATTTTTCTCTTATGAGAAAAATCTCTGCCTGGATGCCGTCCTTGAGGCAGCTCTGAAAATAACCCAGAAGCTACCTGAGAAAAGCTGTGCTGCGTCGTCCCAGCTGAGGGTCTCGCCTGTAGTGCCCGAGGCACGAGCAGCGTGCTCGTCCTCCCCCAGTGCACTGCTTGTGCACGGGACGGTGGCAGAGAATGTGGACATGGAAATGGTGGAGGGAAGCATGCAGAGAGGTAAGAAAGCCAAAGACAGTTTCTTACTTGGAAATCCTGGAGTGAAGGCTGAGTTTAATGGGCGGTTGACAGGAAGGAGGGAGGTGTCACTGCAACAGCCAGCTTCGTGGTTTTCATTGTATGGGCCTGAATGGGCTTAGCTCTTTGTGAAGGGCAGATGTTGTCCTTGGAGCCCTTTATTCCCTGCGTTGTGGGAAAGCCAGGAGACAAGACATCTCATGAACGCTTTGAACCAGTCAAAGGATTATGATACAAAATCAGACACAGCTCAGAGACCATGCCCTAGCTTTTGCCAGCTATAATAAGGTGTTGAACTCTTTCCTGTGTTCTTTGGCAACTCTTTGGCTGGCGTTCCTCCCAAAGTTGGTGTCCTGTGTTACCCCTTTCCCGGCAAGGCAGCGTGGTGGCAGGCCTTGAAGCTAGGAGCTGACAGGTAGGCATGTACCAAGCTGGTTGAAGAGACTCTTCAGTGTCAAAACCCATCTTTTTCCCAACTCCTGAGAAGCAGCCCTGACCTTTATTGCTGTATTATAACTGATAGCCAGATGGTCTTTTGGGAGTTGGATTCTTTCCCTTTAAATCATTCAGGCTCAAGCACCGTCACTAATGTCGTGAGTAGTTGCAAGGCACACTTCTATTGTCCCAACAAGAAATGTTATCAATAGGGAAAAAGTATGGGAAACGCCGAGAAATTCAAACCCACACAGCCTGGTGCTAATAACTCCTTTGTGGAGCCTGCACTTCTGTCAAGGCACGATGAACTCGCATGGCTTTTTCACCCAGTGAGGCTGAAAAGCGCCCGTTTCGCCGTGCAGGCAGGGGTTTCTCGGAGATCTGTGTTTACCAGGAGGAAGGGGCAAGGGGGCAGAGGCAGTGGTTCACACGCGGGGGTGGCCAGCAGGAACGCCGACCCCGGCTGCAGCGCTGGCTGTCCTGGGGGCTGCTGGTTTGCTTCGCCGTGCCTCAGTTTGCTCTTCTGTGAAATGGGAGTGCTGCTGCTAAACTTTCACAGAACCCTCTTGGAATCAGGAGCTGAGCCTGCCTCTGTGGTGGGAGGTAGGGCCAGGGGTGAAGTGGCCCCCGTGTTTTTCTGGACGCCCCTTTGTCACCACGGCTGCCTGGGGAGCAGGGCCTTGCAGGATCTGGCCTGTGGGCAATCTGACCTCAAGCGGGCTTTTGTCTCTTCCTCAGGCCAGCCCGTGGTGAGCGTTGCTGGAAAGGCTCATTGCCGCCCATAAAATGGAAGGCTTTTTAGGACCAAGCTAGCTCTGATCTCGCTTTCGCAAGTTGTGTGCTAGTGGCAGCATCACCGAGGAAGGCAGTAGCAATGCAAACGCCTGCCAGGGTCCCAGGTAGACCTGTGCTGACACATCTGCGTGGAAATTATTATTTTTGGATGCTTGATTAAACTATTGGGTCTGTATGTTGTGCCACACTCACACCTTACTGCTACGTGGACGTGTCCTAACATTTAATATTCCTGGCTTTTAGCACCACAAATCCCTGCAGTATTACCACATCCCTCCGCCATCCTCATACTCTTATGACTCACTCTGCGGAGGTTTCTTGGACAAGGTTTGAAAAGACAGGGTACTGCCTGTTTGAGGTGAACCCTAATGATCCTTTGGCAGTTTTTAACTCATGAAGCACCGCTTACTTTGGTGTCACGGGTGACGATCCCTTCTCCCAGGCCCCCGGTGCACCTCACCCTGCCTACCGTGTTCTGCTCAGGGGGTTTCAGTGGTCCTGCAAGCTGCACAGTAAATAGTTTAAAAACGGTTTGGCACGGGAGGCAATATATAAAGAAATTATCCTGCCAGACTTGCTATTCAGGATTGGCTGCTGCTGTTCTCACAAGCCACGCGTAGTTCTGCTCTCTGAACCAACGGAGCGGCAGCGTAGTGAAATCTGTCTCCGTTGGGGGAAAGGGTTGTGTTGTCGTTAGACCCACGGTATAAAATATTCCATTAAATGTCAATAGCATGGCGTTATCTTGCCTCCTTTAGGCATTAGAGCCCTGGCAAAAAGGGGTCTTTTATTACTGTAATGTACATTCTTCACAGGTTTAACCTTTTTTAATTAGTTTTTCTTTACATCCAGAATGCTTAATGTACTGCCATTCCCAGGTGCGTAAGTGAAGGAAAGTGGACTTTGATCATTAAGGAACATATGAGACAATTTGATCTGCATTTTCAGGGTTGTTAGAGGCAAAAGCAATTTCTATAGCTGCTTGTGTGGGTGACCCTGAAATAGGCATGCGCCAATGACATAGTCTTTCTACAGAGAGTATTCCAAATAATTAAAAATTAAGGAGAATTTATTATTTTTCTGCCCAGCTGAAATTCCCACAAGTCACCTCTCGGCATATTCAAGAGCGCACAAGAGGGATTTATTATTTCCTGGTATATTGACTCTGAAAGGTCTGGGGATTACAGCTGCTTTGCACATGAATAGCTGGAGTGTGTTGTACAAAAGGCACGGCCTGTGGGATAATGGGGTTGGATGTGGGAAAGCGCTGACCCTGGGGGAGAGCAGGCTGGTGCCTGATGGCAGGAATCAATTATGTCTCAAAGGAACACATTGCCCTGGGAGCAGGCTTTGCGGGAGCCACCATGTTATGTGTTTACCACCCTCCTCCTCCGGAACCCCGTGTAAACCCACCGCAGAATATATCCTGTCCTACCCTTCCGCCTCTACCGGGGTGCTCGGCTACACCTTGCTCTACGGTCACGCCAGCCCGTGCGAAGTCAGTTGTGATGTCAGTAACGTACCTGCGCCCCATCTCAGCAAAAGGGCTGAGACCCAGCAGTTCTCTCGCACGCGCTGCCAGACGGGTGTGAGTTTTGTTACTGCACACGCTCCCCGAAAGTCCTCTGAAATACGCAGACCCCCTCAGTCCGTCACCCGCTCAGCTCAGCCAGGGCAGGAGAACAGCCTGTCGCTCACGGAGTGCAGGGAGGGAACACGGAAGCTGCTGGGTTCATGCACTTCCTTCGTTGTTTTGGGTGGGTTTTTTTGGGAGAGGGTGGTATTGGGTTCGTACAATGGGCTCGGCATCTCTGAGGATCTGGTGTTACTGCCAGCCTTTCAAATGTCCAGATTTGGGCTTCGAGAGATGGGCTGAAAGTCATAAGGGTTTAACAAAAACATTTGGATGTTTCTTATAAAAATATTTTGATGGATTTTTTTTAAAAAAACAAACTATTATCGAGCATTGGGACTCAATAATGAGTGACGATCTTAATTTTCTCTCTTTTTAGAGACATGAAATCTTACTGAAGGCTATAAGTATTATAAGTCTCATAATAAAAATCACAAAATTTACCAAATAGTGCTGCCAAGCATTTCGGCAAGGAGCAGGTATCCCGCAGAGAGAATATTTGAGAGGAGCAGGTTGAGAACTGGGAGCGTGGTTCGTGAGGTCCGGCCCCAGCAGCCACTTGCTGTCACTGACAAGGTGGGAACGGGGCGTTCGTGCCGGACGGGGCACAGTCCCCTCTTCCCCGTGTCGGAGCAGCAATTAATCCCGTCTGCATGCGTCAGGTATTTAATGGTGGAGAGGGGAGATAATAGTCACCGGCTTCGCTGGCGTCCCCTGAGCCTCAGGTGATTGTTCCCTGCCGTGGGAGCAAGTCTGAGAGCTGGAGCCGATTCCCCCCGTGCCCCAGTGAATTCCTCCCGTCCCTCCAGCCCAGCCCGCGGTTTGGGGCGTCAGCCCCGGCTGCAATCCGCTCTCTCCTGCTTGGCGGCTGTCGGTCGCCGCACTGCGGAGCACAAATGGACGTGGTGAAAGCGTCTTGGGGGTCAGCGTCAGGTCCTGCCCTGCCGGGCAGGTGGATTTTGGAGGACCGAGGAAGGTCTTGGCCGTGCTCAGCTGGCAGTGGGAGGAGGAGATTGTGTCTGATAAAAGCAGGCAGTTGCCTTGCTGGCAAGAACGGTTTGTCAGACGCTGGGTAGCCTAGTTCTGAGCCAGGCAAAGGACTCGCAGAGGGGCACGTGCAAGAACTGACCGACCTTGGTCCTCACGAGGCAACCAGGCAGAGCTGGATGCCCTCATCACCACGTCACAGGGCAAGACGCGTTGTCGGATGTCAGGATCAGGGGAATCTAGTGCAATAAACAGTCAGACTCTAAAGAAACCAGTCTAGAGAGGGTTAAGGATAGGACCAGGAGCCCCAGAGCATCTCCAGTGTAGCTGGTAGCGGAAGCCATGCCCTACAATCACCTGGTACTTCCCAGCACCAGGTACTGGAAGACTAGCGTGAAGTCCCCAGGAGCTGCCATCAGGACACCGTGCAGACACCTTTTACGAACAACCAAAGACCAGCGCACACCGCCGCAGCTGCCGACAGCGCTGGACTTGTTACCTGAAGCGGTATGGCTCCTTCCTCGCTGCGAAGTCGCTGCGGCTTTTTTCCAGGCCAAGTGTCTAGGGCCTGAAATTCCCTTAAAAACTCGGAGAGCTCGTGTAATTCAGGGCACACGGCGTCTTCTCCTCCACGGAGCTCCAGACCCAGAACGACTGTAAGAGACAGCTGCTCAGAATTAGGTGGTGCTGACAGACAGATCCGCACAGGGACTAAGGACAGCTTAGGGCTGAGGTTTTGGTAGGTCTTCAGGAGCATGAATAAACAAATTAAAACTTAGTTTACTTTCTAGAGAGATCAAGTTAATTTCTGTTGGATGATTAATTCATTAATTATTTCCCGATCAAGGATTTGAGTGCATCTTCCTTCTCAGCCCATTTCGTGGGCTTGAACAAATTGTACCGAATAACGTTTTCAAAAACCACTCCTGGACTTGAGTACAAAGGAGAACTTTTGCATCTGCTTATCTCGGTGGTGCATGACTGCGAGTGTGGTCCAGGCCGGTAATCCAAATTCTCCCACAAGCCAGGGAGTTGGCTCCTTTTCAGAGGTGCCAAAGCCAATTAAAACAAAAGTGGGTGCTGAGCGTCTTTGCAAACCAGATGTCTCAAATAGCCACTTGGCAATAGAAGCACCGCAAGCAGCAGGCTGTTTGAAATACTGAAATTTGGGGGTTCTCCCGCCTGCCTCATTTTTCTTCCTTTGTAAATCATTGCTAATAATACATCCTTATCTCACAGAGGAGGTTGCTGAGAATTCATTAGCCGGTATTTGTAAAGCACTTTGAAAATGCAAAGCCAGTGCATTATTCCTAGTCTTCTGGATGCTTTCCACGTTATTAAAATCAGGATTTCAGAAAGGCTTATCGGGGATCAAAACAGCATCCCAAACTTGAAAGGAAGCAAGACTGTTAAACCATCAACTTGTCGCCTCCCCCTCCAGCCAGATGTTAAGCCCTAAAGAAGTGAAGTGGCACAAGGAATTCCTTTCCCAAGTTCCCCAGCTGGGCTGACAGCCCTCGATCAATGGTTTTCTCCACAGTGAGTGCGATGCAGATGGTCTACCCCGAGCAAGGTTTCTGTGAAGCACAAAGGGAAGTCAAACACCGTTTCTAATTCAGCTTGTAGCACGGCACACTTCCTTTATCCTCTGCCTGAATGCAGTGAATAGGAGAGCAGTGTGGGAAACTGGAGGGAACTCCAAACTCACAGAGTCTGCGGGTCTGCAAGGCACTCCTGTCCTCCAGCCACATCTGCCTGTGACAGACAGAGGGAAAAAGAGTGGCAGGACGAGAAATCAGATTATAAAAACTTCATGAAGGGAAAATAAAACCTGAGTAAAAGGAAAAAAGTGAAGGAAGCTATGCAAACAGAAGTTGTGCGAGACTCCGACAGCGGACTGCCAAGCAGCAGCGCGAGGAGGAAATGGCAGGGAAAGGGGCTGCAGGAGCAGAATTTTGCTCACCCACCAGTAAGGCCAAAGAAAATTGTCCCACTGAAGGTGGCAGAGGTGGCTTCAGCCCACACGGACTGCTGAGCCACATATTCTGTTTGCCTCTTTAATTCCCCAGATTTGTTTAATATGTCCCGGGAAACACAGACCCCTGATATTAGTCAAGCTGCTCATAAGCTTTTACAAACAGATACGGAAGCTCCTGCAATCCTTGACTGCCCTGGCACGTTAATCTGAATTGCTGTTTGTTGTCATTTCAGTCCAGGCTTTAAACGCAGGGCCGATTTCCTCCTGCCAGCTTCCAGATCCTCGGCTGCAGCGGAGGCGTTGCCTCGGTTCAGCTTTGCGCTGAAGACTAATGCGGGGTTTTGCTGGGACTGTCCTCGGGGGCTGCAGCGTTGACCAAGACCCTGCTCCCAGGAGTCACTTGACAGGCTGCCCATACCCCGGCCCGCTCCGTACCTCTGTCTTGCTGCTCTTTTTACCAAAGCCTGGCCTGCCCGAAGGTGATGGCAACCCCTGCAGCACGTCCCCCGCCGTGGTACGGCAGGGCACCGGTTCCCCACCTCCCCGGGCCAGTTCCCGGAGCCAAGCTGCAAGCACCAAGCTCTGGACCACAACCCGTGCAGGTCCCGTTCACTGCAGCGTTGCAACGGGGGTTTGCGCCTCTCCGCAGCGCTAAGGGAAGGAGATGACTCCGATGGACCGTCAGGTATCACGGTACTTTTGCACGACCCGTACAGCTATAGGAACTGGGCTTGGCTTTTCAGAAAATTAGCTCAAATTTTATACCAGTAACACTGTGGGGAAGTTTTCTCTTCATTAATACTGCTAAACTGTTCTGTGATGCTTGGATGAAAGAAATGGGAAACAATAGACCCGATTGCGGCATTGGTATTTGGGAGGTGAAAATTCAGGCCTCAGTTTTGCTGATTAGGATTTTGATAAATTCCACTGTGGGTGTAGAGGTAATAATTCACATTTACACCAGTTTACTGGAGATCAGGAAATAGCTCTGGAGGTACAAAAGCTGCAGGCCAAATCTAGCAGTCCTCTTCACGGCGTCCAAGCTTTCTGTTGACTTTGGTGAGGATCCAGGTGAGGTCCTTAGGGCTGGACCCATTTTGGTTGTCACCTCGGGGTGGTCTGTAGGACTCTGAGTCTCCTACATTTTGCTGTCTTTCCTGTTCTCCATCCAGAAGCATTGCTCTGTCCCTGCGTCCAAGCATTTTTAGCTTTCTGAAGGACTTACTAACATAAGGCTATGGAAGTTTGCGTACCTCTGAGTTTCCCACACCATTTCTTAACTAGATTCATTCCTGTCACAAAGGAAGTGTGCCTGACTACAAACCACATTAGCAACGGTGCTTGCGTCTGCATTGTGTTCAGTGGGAAGCCCTGCTCCCAAAAGGCCATCTGGGCAGCACGCATCGGGAGGGAAGCAGTGGGAGCAGCGAGCATCTCTCAAGACTTGGGAAAGCAGCAGCATCTTTAAGTCTTCCGAAAGAGCTAACATCTGGCGGAGATTCTGGGGGGTGAAGGCTATTGCTAATGCCGTATTTCAAACGTGTTATCCAGATCCAGCATCTTGGGGTCCTAGTAAGTTTTCTTTGCAATGTTGTGTATGTTTGGAACCATATTCGAAGGTGTGTAATTCAGAATTCATTATCCTCTGCTAACTTTATAAGAGGGAGGAATTTTGGTTATCTCTTTGCTTTAGGATTTCCAACCAAAGCAGAAGCAGAGCAACTTCTTTGGGTAACTGAGCATCTAATTTGAGTAACTCTTCCAAAATGGTCAGTAATTGGCTAATTTTTCCCCTCACAGAATGTGACACCAAAGAGAAAATCAAAAGCTATTTTAAATAGGCGTTCTTATTTCAGATGCTTTAAAATTCATGTGTGACACAGAGTGGGGAAGTCAGAACCTCAGCAGATTTACCATCTGGGGGAGATTTTGCTACATTCACCTCACAATAATACATTGAATATTGTAATGTTCATTATCACACACGTTCTAAATACGTGGGGCCTCCAGCCTCTACAGTTAAGTGAATTTCTCAGGCCACAGAAGAATATTTAGCATTCAGCCTGCTCAGTGTCGAGCTTTAGGTCAGGTTGGATCCTGACGGAGACGACATTTTGAGCGCTGGCCCGTTGACTGTGCCAAGTGCACGACCGCTACGGCAGAGCAGCCGGGCAAAGTGTGGGCACAACTGTCTCCTGCTCCTTCCCGTACGGCTTTGGGCCGGCCGAACGCGGGGCAGCGGAGCTCTCCTGGAATCCCTGCTAGGACCGCTCTGGCTGCCTTTGCTGGACTGTGGGGTTTCTCACAAGGGACCTGAGCTCACGTTGCTCTCGGAGCAGCGTGCGGGCGCTGAGCTGAGGTTACAGGCATCACGGCTCTCGCCACATCCACGCGGCGTGGGGCACGGAGCACGGTGTGCTTCACCTGCTCTCCGACCCGCGCTCCGCTGAGTCGGGGTGGAGTTCAAGGCAGGAAGTCGGAAGGCTTGGGTTACAGCGACGATGCCTAACCATGCAATTACTAACCAGCAGGAGAAAAAAAGGTCCCTCGCATCTCAAGCGCACACAGCAAACAGACATGGAACAGGACTGGATGCTTGGGATCCTGGAAAAAAATCAAGTAGGAATTTTTAGCCTGTACAACTCATTCCTTGAAGAAGGTATATGGAAGTTACTTGCTTGGCGTGAGAAAGGAGATAGAGGTTTTCATTCTCTTTTGACTTGAGCTAAAGATGTAAGAGTGAACTAAGGAAAATGTCTACCAAGACCAAGGAGCGTAAGGTGGTTCAGGCTAGCATGGCGGTTCCCGTGGAGGTAACTTCATAACCCCCTGGGTACCGAGTGGCGAGGTAAGAGGTTGATGTGTAAAATCCTGCGGTAGAGATCCCAGGTGGAGTCAGCAGTGGGTGGCAATGCATTCAGCCCGATCTGGATCGGCTGAGGGGCTGCAGCCAGCTGCCCCGGCACAGCGATAACCCCTCCGGGCTCTTACCTCTGTCCCTCACATCTTCAGAACCACCGGGCGAATCCCAGAAACAGCCAGAGCCCGCGAATGCGACCAAGGAAAGCCACAGGCAGACCAAGTCCCACATCTGCTCTACTACAGTTTTATCACGGAAAGTTAATTTGTCCTCCCCCGAAATAAAAGTCCTATAATGCAGGAAAGCAATAACGCACGGGTTCCCGAGACGCAGGCTGGAAGGGGAAATTATTGCTCTTCTTAGAGCTGCTTATTAGGGAGTTAATCTGGAAAACAGAAACTGTCTCTAGCAAAACTGCTAGTGGGCTCTGCTGATCACGGCCCATTTCTTCTTCATGCACTTGATTAATGGGCTCAAGAAATTAGTTACTACTCAGGAGTTTCTGTTTCAGAGAATCTCCCCAAGAGGGATGCACGGAGCGGAAGATTGGTTTCAGAGGTGGCATTACATGGGCTCAAAGATAATCCACAAGCTTTGAGGAGAACATGTGAAATGGTGTCACAAAAACTTTCCCACAACTTGCCATAAAAGACTCGGAGCTCAACAGCTGCTGCTCCGTACGAAAAGAAGGGAGCCTATTCAAGAGCAGTACAATAGGGACGGGAAGGCAGATCCTGGAAGAGGTCATTTGAGCCTTACCTGGTCTTTGAATAATGAGCTGCAGAGTGAGAGAGAAATGTGTCCGTCTGTGTGCGCATTCACATTAAAAGACATGCGTGACCACACACGCATATAGTAATACATACGTGAACATACGTGCACAGACATTCGTGTGAACACAAACAGTATTTACTTACCACCCTTTCTCTCTCAGTAAGAGATCCCCAAACACAAGCCCTAACGTTACTGGACAGTAATGGATCTGGTTATTGCTATTCCTGTATTGATTGTTAGAGAGGGAGACACCGACGCTCTCAGCGCAGCGTGTAGGGCGGATTAGGTGACACAGCACACGGAGCAGGTCCGGGGCCGAGAGCGCGTGGTTCGGGACGTGCGGTTAGTGGTTCCCCCTGCCTGGGCAGGACAGGGCAGCCTTGCTGTCAGCCCCTCCGCGCGCTCCAGGACGCACGTCCAGAGGCTGCAGAAAACGCTCGGCCGCCGTTTCCTTCTTCAGCTCCTCGTGTGAGGTCGGAGCTCGTAAAAAGGCAGCGGTGCCGGCATGGGCAGAAGGCTGGGTAAATGAGGGCAGAGCTGGTTCCAGTTTTCCGACAGGAATCTCTGGCTGTGTGTTTGTAGGGGAGAAACAGCGAGAGCGTTCACCTGTCCGGCTGCAGGCACCTGCTGAGCCCAGACTGTGCATCTCAGTCTAGAAACTGCCCCAGTGGAGCATGAGGAATCGGAAATGCAGTTTCTAATCATTTTATGGGCTACGTGGATTTCTTCTGCTCTCAATTTCCCATTGTGCATAGACTAAATGAGAATAAACAGTCAAACATGTTTTGGGGAGGAAGTGAGAAAGCCGCGTGTGAGACTGAGCCGATCCCAAAACACGCTGAGATCCTTCTCCTCGCGGATTCGTTTTGCAGATATTTAAAAACAGAAACGTAAAGTGCTTGTGACATGGCTGGAGAGTGTTGTAAAGAGGTGCATGAGCTATCAAAGGAAGAGAACAAAATCAAAACAGAAAACATTTTCAATAACTGTGTGTACTTACAATTTAACGTGTTTATTTGCAGTAAGGCAAACTGGAAAAGCTCTTTTCTGTTTCACGTGGGCAAAACTGGTGTCACAGTCACCCGAGAGAGAACAACGGGCCCTGGCTTACTGCGAAAAAAACCAAGGTGAGTGGATTTAAAGAAATTCTGCTCTTTATGTCAGAAAGCCAGAAAACGCTCGCGTCCGCGTGTGCATTTGTGCACGCTCAAGCGCGTGCCTCCGCGCGGCCCCGCGCAGCAGCCTGCCCGCAGCGGTTTGCCGCCCGCCGCCGGCAGCTGACCTCCTCCTTCCTGCGGGAGCGAACCCGGGGCTGCGCCTGGAACGCTATTGATCCGCGGCGTTAGTCAGCAGCCTTTCCCCATTGAAGGCCAGCTCTTTCCCAGCTCTTTCCCAGCTTCTGACACGTAATTCTGATCCCAGGCTTTCACGTAGCGCACACTCCCCACCTGCTCATCTGGGAGAAGGTCATTATCCCCAGGCTATTCACTGGCAATGGAGCATGCAAGAATAGATGCTTCTCCCATTGTGCCGCCTATCTCCCGGATTGGCTGGGGACTGTGGGAAACTCCACCGAGCCGGAGACCCACAGACTCTCAGCGAGGTTGCACGGTATAAATACCGGGCCGGGCGGCTGCCAGCCAGACGTTTCTCCTGGACTTGCACTCCGAGACCTGCCTGCCTTCTCGGGACGGATGGCTCCCAGCACTGGTTTCGTGGAGCCCGAGAACCTGCTGACACCAAAGGAGAAAAACAAAGTAAGTCCAGGCGCAGCAAGGCAGCTTGGAGCCGCGCTCTCAGCTGTCCTCGTAGCGGTTTACACCAGCGGAGAAACTGCTCCGCGTTGTTGGGAACAGTGGCAGCAAACGGTCCTGTGCAATGGCAGAGTGGGGATCCTTCTAATCGTAGGTCTCTTTTCCTTTGCTTTTTACAGCTGAGGAAGCCGGTGGTGGAGAAAATGCGCCGTGACCGGATTAACAGCAGCATCGAGCAGCTGAAGCTGCTCCTGGAGAAGGAGTTTCAGAGACACCAGCCCAACTCCAAGCTGGAGAAAGCCGACATCCTGGAGATGACCGTCAGCTACCTGAAGCAGCAGAGCCAGCTGCAGATGAAGAGTGAGTACTGCATTTTGTTTCGGTCTCTAGCTTACTGCAAATCTCTGACAGTTTTATGGATCTCTAGCCATGAACAATTGCTCTAAACTATTCTTCCTTCCCCCTCCCTCTTCTCTTCCCCTCTCTAGCTGCAGGATCCTTCCACAAAAGCTCTCAGTTTGACTTCAGAGAGGGCTATTCTCGGTGTTTGCAAGAAGCTTTCCATTTCCTCTCTCTCCACAAAGTCCGAACTGAAACACAGACCAAACTTTTAAGCCACTTCCAGAAGAGCCAGTCGGCGGCTGCGGAGGTCGCCTTTTCCCCCGGGAGCCCCAGCCCCCTGAAGCCCGCGTCTCCGAAAGATGCCGGTGCTCTCTGGAGGCCCTGGTAGTCAGGGGAGCTCTTCCTCCGCGGACCTTCGCCTTGCACCGTCCAGAGGAAGGATCTGCCTGCATCTGATAGTCCAGCTCTGATCCTCTCTTCTGCGGGGAATTTTATTTCCCCGTGTATTTTATTTATGTGCAAAAAGAATGGCAGACTTTTGACTTTTACGGGATCCTTTGGCGAAAGTTGAGGCATTCTGCTGAGCGGTATCGAAGCTGTGTAGAGGCTGGGGGTCACAGTACACAGCATGCTGCCCGGTCCGGGGGCGAGTGTCTTCAAAATGAAGGAGGGTATTTTGGTAAATGTTACAGTTGTGACGGACAAGGATTGCTGTAGGAGAGATTTCTCTAATTGTTGTAAGAGCCATTGGCTTTGCTCTGGCTTGACTAGTGATGCTCATTTGCTCAGTCACTCCAGAGGATAAATTTGCTACCCTTTGGTTCAGGCACACTTGATTAAAATTGGTTTCCCTCTGTTTGCTTATAAATTGTCCAGCATCAAAGATGGGGTTTGTTTTGGTTTGGATTTTTCCCCAGCGACCCTTTCGTAGTCTTGGTATATAAAGTGTGACGGATGAACAGAAGCTAGGAAAGTACGTGGAATATTTCTACTATTGTGCTGCTTTTTTCAGTTTAGAAAAAGAGTGTGGTACTGCTTTATGTTAAAGAGAAGGTAGCAAGTAAAAGGCTTAAATGGTCAATGTTATACATTCTGGGTGTAAGCTATGCTTTTTCTAGCATTTTCATTATAATAATGATTTCTGTCTGTATTGACTGGTTTAATTCATGGTGGATAGTGTTTCTCCCACTGCTGGGACAGCCCTGTGGCTTACCTGCATACTGTGTATGCGTCTCCGTGTTTGTAGAGAGCAATAAAATGCATTTGTGTGCAACTTCTGTCTGGGTCCTCTCCCTCCGAGGGGTACGCAGCCACGTGCGCCCCTGGAAAGGACTGATAGGGGAGTCCTCCGAAGCGGCGGGAGGTTCGCAAAGCGGAAGGAGCTCATATTCTCATCTGCTCTGTGTGTTCTCGTGGCTCCCATCACGTGAGTGCCTTACCCCCCGGGAGTAAGCAGGGGCTACTGTCACGCAGGTTCTCTCAGCTGAAGCATATTGAGCGATTCCTCCCTCCTAGCTGCACAAACCCTCCTCACCTGAGTAATAAAGCCTCAGACCCGGCCGCCCTGCAGGCAGCAGCTGGAATCCGAGTCCTCCTTTCACACACGTTTTTTTTCACTTGATGATGAAAGGAAAGAGACTGGATCGCTGCAGTGCTGCGGCTCCTCTAACGCCTTCCCACAATTTCTTCTCCGAGGGGTGAATGAACTGTCCCGCCGAGCCGCGGGAGAGAGCGGGGCTGCAGCACGGACCTGGGCTGGGACAGCCGCGGCGGTGGGTCGGTCCCGCCCTGGCAGGGACCCACAGCCCTGGGGAAGGCCTTTGGTCGCTCGTGTGCCTACCTGAGTCGTTAGGAGCCCTTCAGCATCCCTCCTCGGAGTCGGTGGGACGTGTGCCTGAGCCAGCAGTGAGTTGTATCCCTCGGATGTGTCCCCAGACCAGGGAAATTACCCACAGCTCAGTGCAAATTCCCTTCCTATGGCAATAAACTAATCGTGATAATAAACGAAGTTTGTGCTTGCACAAACTTAAGTGAAAAACATTACTTTGTGATAAAGGAAATGTGATAGTTCTGCACTTTACATAAGAACTTACGGAATGTTTTGGCTAGAAAAACATCATCCAGTTACGTCAGCCAGAAATCGCACGTTGCTTGCTTATGCAGGTTTTAATTTGCCGTTTGTTATGCCAAGGAATGATTTGTCCTGCCATGTTTTATCACTGGTTTGTCAGAGATATATGCTTTTTGTTGCAGTAGGAATCTGGGGTCTGTGGTAGGAGATACCGTTAAGTGAGAGCCCCTACACAGCCTTTCACGCCGGAGTTCTTGGCAGTAACTTTGTAAAGCGAAACCTTAATTTCATTTGGGGCTTTGAGATGTCGCTATAATGTAAATAGTAACAGTAATAAGGACATGGTGGTGGTGTTATCCAGCAAGTGAATTGGCTTGGGATACAGAGAACTTGCTATATAAAATCTATAATTATGCAAAACAATTGTCAGAGCACTTGGAACACTAAAAAGTCCTTACTGCAAAACAGTCTTTAGATATACACATCTTTTTAATATTGCAGTATGAACAGAGTTTTATGAAGCTAAAGCCCTTGCAAAGTTTATAAATTATATTTTAACTTTTTTATTATTATTTTTAGCCACCAGGGGTCACAGATGCTGTAAAAACACTTTCCCCTTGGATGAATAAAGAAGTCAGTTAAGCAGAATTTTAGGGGTTTTTCAAGTCTATGCCTCATGTAATTTTGCTTCACTTCAGGGATCAGATATCAGATGTCAGCCAGTGGTGGAGACTTTACAAAATCTTTTCCACCTCCCAGCTTCTGTCTATGACATTGTACTGTTTGTATGTGGACAGACGACGTTCCCGACACGGGAAGCTCTAGTTGCAGGAACTGCTGATGTCCTACCTCATAAACCAAATCCTCCTCTCCCAGGCTCTGTTGGCTGCGGTGTCGTGCACTGCATACCGTGGTTCACATACAAAATTGCTCTGCGTTTTGGCCAGTTGTATGAGGAAACAGCACGCGTGTTGGCCGGTGGGAATTGAGACGTCGGCATACGTTCAGTAGGTTTGTAGTGCCCTACTGTGCAGCCGTCCTGGGGCAAGGAGGAAGCGGAGAACTGCAGAAACAACTCGCACGAGTTTGATTCAGATGCTCCCTGAAAAAACCACAAGAGCAGGAGAAGCGTGACCAATTTGGAACGGATTGTCTGGTCGCTCCAGGATGCCCCAGACCCCGTTTGTCTCTGGTGTATCTAATAGAGATATCTTCTAGGTCTCAGCCTCCCATCGCCCTGGGGAAGCTGAAATGCACAGCGCCGTGCCGGTGCCGAAACAGGAGCGAAAAACCCGCTGAGACTGGCTGGCAATGTCAACCAAACCTGAAAGACAGTTGGAGGTCTCGGGAATATTATGTTGACATGAATTTGGGGAAAACAGGCAATGAGGTAGAGAGGGAGATTCAAATTTAGTAGTTCCTTCAGGGAAAGACAGCAACAGGAACTCTCCCTTATTGCTGTGTCCTGAAGAATTCAGACAAGAGAAAGGTTACAACTTTTTCCTCCACGAGACAAGCTTTGATCAGAGCTTGTACCCTGTCAGGCACCAAATATTTTGAGTGAGAGACATAAAGCTGCGGGAAACTTGTCCTTGTAGGTTCCACTGCTCACAGGCGTATTTGCTCACAACAGGAAAGGTATCTCTTCTCGTTCCAAATGGGCTGTTACGTTTGTTGGGGTTTGGGGTGGGTTGGTTTGGGTTTGGGTTTTTTTTTTCCCCAGGAGAGATATTTGCACTTAAAGAGCACAGCTGTCATATTTCAGTCCAAAAAAGCAAACAGACTGATTGGATTATAAGCGATTAAACCTGAAACCATGAGAAGACTGCTGCTATCTTCACTGCCGGGCTGCCTACGTCTCCTGGCAATGGCAACAAAGGGAAAGAATCAGACTGGTGGTTTCCAACCTTTCTAGAAGCGATCCAGGACGCACGGCGCTGGGATACCTCTGACCATCATCTGCATACACGGCACCCGCAGAGGTAAAGCCTGCACTGAGGGTGCTGGTGTGCGCGTGTGTGGAGGAAGGGGTAGTGGTGTGACCAAGGGGAGAAGGTCTTCGCCCTCCTCATAGTCCTAAAAGGCTTCTCTTGGGACCTGGTTTTTCTTACGTGCTGTAAATCAGTATTAAATCAGTTGAAGACGATAGCTACTGTCCTCCAGCCGTCCACAGCAGCGTTTCTGTACCTTAACACCCAGGAAAGTCCTTTTGCTTGTGAAGAACCAGGCGCAACCGATCTGTGGTTGTTGGAGTCTGATGGAAGCTGGTAGGGATCTACACCGGGCTCAGGTTTTTCCTATTGGGACATGGGGAAAAAACCCCTTTGTCTGCAGTCAGGGAGACAAGTCAGGAACGACCTGATTACCGGAACGCTGCTGAGCTGAATTTCCCCCCCAGCCATGAACTGTAAGTCGGACGGCCCCTCGGTTTTCCCCGCGGCTGTTAGGTCGCAGCGGCAGGCAGCGCTGCGGATTGCGTGCCTAAAAAGTTGGGGCTGTATTAGCCCTGGCCGCTGGTCGCAGCCTGAGAGGTTTCTAACGGCCACAATGCTGTTGGAAATGGGATAACACCAATGAATTTTGACTTGCCAAACCCATTCCAGGGCAAGGCCAGGCAAGCTCAGACCTTCCCGTCACGTGAGCAGCCGCGGTCTTTTGTCAGAGACGCGTGATCCGGCGTGTCAATATACACCTGAAGCGGTGGAAAAGTGGTGATGTGCAGGAAACCGAGGCAGCCACTGAACAGGAAAATCGGTTCAGGTCAAGAGACTACCTGCGGTCATTTTACGGGGGAGAAAAGTAAATAACTCTGTGCCCCGGCCTTCAACTGTAGAACCCCCAAGCTCTGTCATTATGAAAAAAAGGCAGCCTAACATTCATATTGCAAAATTGTACTTCTCTACTTTTCTTGTCTAATGGAGCTTTCACTTTCTTCCAGCTTATTTTGTCCATCCCAAATAGCTAGAAAAGTTAGCATAATCACCAAAGAGGTAAAAGTCAGCTCCTTCTTGGATGACCCACCAAGGCAGAAAGACCTTTGCGAATGCCCCTGGACGCGGAGGTGTGATGTGAGATCCGTGCAGCAGTTCCACTGCAAGGTCTGCTGATGGGTTCGAAGAACGCAGTTATTTCCTTCTCACCTCAGACTTTGGGAGAACGGCCGGGTACGAGGAGAGGGCGGGAATCCTTCCGCAGAGCCCTCTGTTACTGCGGTCCTCGGTCGGGCTGCTGCAGCTGGCCTCCCGTGGATCTGGCAAAGGAGGGAAAGGAAAAGTTACCTGGCACGCGAGTCCGAATAGCACGTGTGTAAAGGGGTGGTTTGTGAGAGCGCGCTGAAGAGCGGCCTTCCTTCGCTGGGGGTCGAGCTGAAACCTTATCAGGCAACTAGAGGTGAGCTGTGCGGCAATTTCTGTGTTGTGTGTGCCACACGCAGCCGGTTGTGAAGAGGCATCCCTTCGGGAGCGTGCCTGTGCCGGCTCGCTGCTGAACTGCTCCTGCGTGCGTGTAAGGGCACGGTTACACGATTAGAGCAATGCATTGGTACGGAGGTCACCTCACTGCGTTTTCATGGGACTGTTTCATTTGCTTTGCAGCGGTGCGGGAATCAGGGGTGAATCTCTCTTTTTCTGTGTCTGCAGGGTAAGTTCTGCCTTCGAAGGACGCCGTCCTATTGCTGCAGACCTGCTTTGGCCGGGGTAGCATCCTGCTCCTGCCCAGGTGATACGTGTGGCTTTGAACAGACTTCGAATCTTACAGCTTCGCAGCTCTCAGTGCTCCTTTCAGCTTCCAGGTAGCGGGTGTTACTCAGCACCTTGCTGGCTAACGCGTACATGGTTTTCCTGCAAAACCACGGATTGTGCAATTCCTTACCTGGCAGTAACCGTTCTGACAGGGTGCCCGGCTTTGGCCGGCACAGAGCTCGTTCTCCTTGTGGGGGTACTCAAGTTTTGAAGATTTCATTGCTGTTGGTCTCTGCCTAATCCAGCTCTGTTAATTCTCACCTGGGGTTAATTAAAGGTTAATTCTTTACCTGGGTTTGTAAAGGCCGTCGTAAGCCTCAGCAGACAGTGCTGGCCACACGTAAATCTTACAGGCGCTGCGTCTGCTGGCGGGCTGCCGCTGCACCACCCGCGGTCTGGTGGCCTTAAAGGCTGTGTGATTTTTAAATTCTTATGTTGGCATAGTCTGGATCTTAGGTTCTTCAGTATTCATTTTTTTACTGAGATCAACTTTTAATTAAATAGCTGTGAAAGCAGATGAAGCTCTTAGGAAGGGAGAGGAGTTGAGTATTACTGTTGTTCAGTGTTGTCATTTGGAGGAGGGATTTATTGTAGTGGCTCGGCAATTAGCAATAGCTCCAAAGATGTTTTTGGAAAGAAATATCTGTCCTCCAGTCCCGTAATTATTAGATGATCAGAAGCTAGAGACGCATATCTAAAACAGCACAGAAACTTTGCTGTTTCGTTACTCCAGAGACCGAAGAGGCAAGACTCGTAGGCAGAGGTAACCTGTGACTGGAATTCTGGGGCCGCACCAGAAAGAACATTTCAGCTCGTATTTCCTGCTGACTGGAGAAACCAGGTTTGTCCCGCTAACCAGGGGAAACGTCCTTTAAAATGACCAGCAGGCAGCTGGCCTGGGCAGGAGCTCCTGGTTTCTGGGACTTGGGCTGCAGCGGAAGAAGGGGCAGCGGTAAGCTGGGGGCTTTGCGCGGGCAGCTGCCGAGACGGGATGCAGCCTCCGACCAGGAGCAGCAATCTGCCAACTAAACCCCCATTTTTTGGGAGCGCCTGCCATAGCAGCGGTGTGTTTAATGTCTACAGCAAGCATGTGTTTGAGGGAGTCTGAAAAAACTTGCTAATGTTTAGATGCGTTTTTTGGTCTGCTGTGGAAGTTGGAGCCTGGTTTGTCACCAGGTGGCAGCATGGGAGAAGGAAAAACTTCGTTTTCCTCATTCTGGAAAAAGCGGACTCGTTCCTCGTTTCCTAAGTATGTAATAAAGCATCTCTGATGTTTAATCGCCTACAAATCTGAAATGGAATCAGACTTGCAGCAAAACACCTCTGGGTACAGAATTTTCCACTTGGCTAAAGTATTTTCTGCAGGATCTGCTAATTTCTGCCCGGTTACGTGTATTTGTCCGCTGTCGTAGTGACCGATCAAGGTGCTCTGCTGTGGGTGGGGGTGAGGGGTGTGAGAGGGGGCTAAAATGGAGGCTGTTCACCAGAGTGCCCGACGGAGACATACGAACGTGTGTTATATGTACCTTAGCCTGGAAGTGACTGTAAAGGACAGTAGTAGCACCGTGGGTGTGTCAGATCGAATTGGTTTGGGTGGGGTGGGGGGTGTGTGGAGAACACTTCACGTCTGAAAGGTTATGAACATGCATCTTGGTCCTTCCTGGAGTGCGTAAGTCCTGTTTCAGCAGTGAAAGCTCTGGATTATTGGGAAGTCCTTTAAAAATATTACAGCCCTTGTTTTGGGGACAAACTCTTTCATTCTTACCTAACGCTAAACACATTATTTGCTTGTGCAGGTGGAGAAAAAGATGGTGTTGTACGGGGCTCCCCCGGTGGCTCTGTTCCTCTGAAAATAGCTGAAAAGGCATCGCAACTGCTGAGGGAAGTGTGAAACCTCAGGTGGGCAGGTGTAGCGGCAAGTGCTATCCTGATTTGAAATGGGGAAACTGGTTGTAGCTTAAACTTCACCTGATCATGGGATAAATGATAACCAGCATCTTAGGAGCCCAGCAAGTGGTCCCTCTGCTACCAGCACTGGCTCTCAAACACAGAGTGCTTGTAAAGCTGCGCTCGGTCACTGCCGCTGGTGACAAACTGAGTGTGTAGCTGCTGCCACCAGCAACATGCACCGTAATGGTCGGATGATTGGTCGTACCGCGCGATACTGAGAAGCTCAGTTGAGTCAAGACCTGGATCTTCCTGGAAAGGTATCATCAGCTCTGCTCTGAATTTTGAATTGGTGGTTGCGTTAAATTAAGATGGACGGGAAGTTTACAGATGGCACTGGTGTCGGATGGAAACTTAATGCCACGTGGTGAGCTACGTGCACGGTAACGGACCCTGCTTAGCATGCCACGATCTGAATTTGAAAGCCCTCTGCATTGATCGCTTTGTAGATGTTCACTCACTGGTAGGTTAAGGTCAGTGAAAATCCACTGCTGCCCCTGTCTTGAATCGTTTCTCATGGTAGCACATCTCCTCCTCTTCTGTGACCCTTGTGGAAAAGTTAACACAGTGGTCTACAGGGAGTGCGTTTCCTAGTTGTTTTGAGCCTACCTCTTCTCTCTGTTCTTGTTTCATCAAGGTCATCGGTAGCCAGTGTGATGTAGGGGCTGCAGTGGGAGAGGGGAGCTGTGAATGCGGTAGGGGTAACGCAGAAGGACACGTGTGGGGCTGTAACGGGAGGTTGTAGCTGATGCACTTGAGTTGTACTGGCTCAGACACAAAGCGACAGATGGAAAGAGTCTTCTGCACGTGGGAGGCGTAATAAACCTACATGAAAAAATAAAGTAACTTCCATGTGCTGTAATAATAACCTGGAATAAAACCTCCCAGGCACATTTTAATTATCCCTTTAGCAGTTGCAAGTGCCAGAATTTCTAATGGCACATCTCCAGAGCTTAATGATTTTGCAGAGCAATTAAATTGTCAGCCGTGTGAACCTCCTCCACCTGACCTCTGCACGGTTGTGTGCTGTTTCCCTTGCCTGGCATATATATATATACATATACATACTGTTGCCACTTCCCGAGTTCCCTCACGGTAGGCAGTGGCTGCCTAGCAATCTTGTAGCAGACAGTTTCACAGTCCTTCTGCTAAGACTTAAGCAAACAAATATAAAAGAATGCAATTTGCAAGGCCAAAACTGTGAACACAGCAACAAAGAACAGTAACTTGCACTTTCAGAAAGAAGGATTGTACGCAAATCTGACGAGCCCTCGGGCCATGTCTGTTATCTGTAGAGTAGATGCTAAGTTAATATTACTGTACTATTTGTAGTATACTTGTAGCTGTTATCACCCAATTAAAACAGTTAATAGCATTGTATTACTGGTCACAACTTTGGTCGACTCTTCTTCCGTAACCTCGTGCTTTTGTTCTTGTTCTCCACGACCTGTCTCGTGAGCGAGGGACCGTCCCGGCACGTGGGGAACGTACAGGGCTCTCTGCGCTGCTCCCCAGCCCGAACTCCCGCTGTGTTTTCTGACAGTGCAACGAAGAGGTCTACAGCGGATAGCGAGAAACAGGAGCATGGAGAATTTAAGCAAAAACGAAGCTGGCGAGGACCCTCTTTGTTCTGTTATTTCCTATTTGCGGTAAACGTATCTTTTTGCACTAATAGCTTCGTATGAGAGCTGGACCGCTGCAAATATAAGTGTTATATGTAAAAGATACTGTGCCAGATTCTATCCTTGAATTTGTGTTGTTGTTCCTACTGACAATCAAAAGTTTGTGATTTTTTTTTTCCCCTTCATATATGGTCTCTCGAATTTTACATTAGAATGTTCCTCCTCAAATTTGCCCTTTTTTTTTTTTTTTAATATTCTTCTGCTAAAAGATGTAGGCTACTTAATTTTTCTGTCCCTAAAGAAGAATTTCAATTGTAGTTTATCCTGAGGTACTGTTAGTGGTGACTTAATAGACAAACTACTGAACAGGGTAGCATTTAAAATATCACTCTCTTAATACCCCTAGAATAAAAACATTTTCACAATGGCAGGCAAACTACCTGAACTTATGATGAAACGTGCAATTGTCAGGCTAATCTAGACCTAACTGTTAGACCGAATCCCTGAGCAGATGCTGGCAAAGGAATTGTACATTCACAGCAGGACTCTGCTGAGGAGTCCTAGGATAACTCCTTTTTCCCAGAACAAGTGGAGAAAATCGGTGTCTATTACTATGACATGTAGGGGGCAAATATTAAAGGCATCTCAGGCCAGGATGCTTTTCTGGCAGAGTCCGCTGCGCTGTAAACGCCTGGTTTTAAAGGCATGTGAGGACAGGGGGAAGAAAAGCACTTTGGCCAGCTTAGCTTACTGGAAGTGCCACACGAAAATAAATATCCACTACACAAGGGAAAAAGTTTTTATTACCTGACTATGAAATTTAGCATTACTGTATGCAAGCAATCTGGCATGGAAAATCTGAGTAAGTGAAGATGGACAAAATGCTGTTAAATACAGTTTATTTTGCCTGCCACCATACACAAATACTCAAATAACAAAAGCTGATTTATCAGAGCACTTGACTGCCTTGTAACCAGTCATTGAATGTTAAAACAAATTAAAATCCTTTCAATAGGAAACAGTAGGGAAATGATTTTTCTATGAACATCAGTTTTAGATGTGATGAGAAAGGTGAACCTCACTTAATGGCCAGAACAAAGCTTGGACAGCATTTCATACTAAGGAGGGTTGTAGTTATGTCAGTTTTTATACAGATAAAGAGCAATTTAGAAAAATAAAGTCCCTAGCCTATTACATGTGTAATCCAGGAGCAAATGCAAACCTAGTCTGTATGACAGTCAGTTCTAACAAGGCATGGGACCTGAGCATTTGGTTAATTCAAGACCAAAAACTCTTTTAAAATGACTAAGAAGTAGAATGGAACGTAATTAGGCTTGTCTTCAACATCCAGTTGCAAACATCCTAAAGCACTCTTGTTATGCACAACTTCCTAATTCTCACCGGATCTATTGGCCTTTTACCTCTCTAAGGATGGTAGGCAGAAAAGAATATAATGGGCATGAAGCCTTTTAAGACGTCAGAATCTCACCAATCCGCTGCTACATCTGTAATGTAACTACGTGTTTCTAGTCCTGGATGGAGCCGAAAGCTTGTGTTTAGTCACAGTTAGAATTGAGCCTTGATTAATGTCTAAATTAGTTACTGTCCGTCTGGGTGTACAGAGTCTGTGTTATCTCCTAACTAGCTTTGACTTGCATCCTCTTTGTTAATCTTTAAGTCATAAGGATGATTTCCCATACTATATGAAATTGCTTATGTTGTGTTTTAGTAGCATTATTATTAAGTCTGACTTTAAAAGTTCGTGGTGTTCAGTAGCAGAGAGAACTGGAACTTACCAAACCGGACAAGCATTAGGTGTAGTAACACTGCTGTGAATTTGGGGGGTTTTGTTTTCTAAACTAATTCAGCTCTGAGGTAAAGTACCAGGACCGCGCTGTACCTTATCCAACAGGCAAAAAACATTACGTGTCTCGGCAGAACCAAAAGTTTTAACACCTGAAGCACTTCAAATTGTATGGAGGCATGAGCAAGACACATATGTGCCAGGTTCTGTACCTCGGGGTTTCCTTTAGGAGCTTTTAAGTCACTTAAAGGGGAGCTTAATCCTACTGTAGAATCCTGTAACTTTTTTTTTTTTTTTAAGAGCTCTCAGAGCTTTATAGTGCACTCTCCTATTCACCATTTTTTGTGGTTGTTTTTTTAGTGTGGGTCAATTCCAAGGTTTTCAGGCACTTACATATGTGAATCCAGCAATTCCCATCTGCAAAAATATCTTCTCCTCCCACATAATCTGCCTTGAATCAGGATCTTTGTTAGAATTCACATGGTCAAGTGCAGTTCTCCTCAGGTAACAGACTTAGCCGAAATAAACAGAAAACCACAATGTAATTCAGGTTGCATTCCCTTGAAGAGGGCTGTATGTATATATAGTGCATATATCTGAGGTGCAGCACAGAAAAGAATTAGATGTGAAACACTTTTTTGATTACTATTTACTGCATTGAGAGCCAAATTCTATGCTTTGTGTAATATCTGTTTGCAGTAGGCAACTCTACTGGCAGGTGCTCAACAGCCTGTTCTTAGTCTTTTGAAGAGAGATTAAATAAATAAACTTGTGACTAAACCCTCTTACTACTTATTCTCCCTTCTGTATTTAACTCTCAAACTCTGACGGGCATAGAAGAGTGGTTAATCCCTGAGGTAGCACTGATTCTCTGAGAAGTTATCTTCCAAGATTACTTTTAAGATAGAGACAAAATGTAATTGGACTATATTCTCAGCTACAGTAAAAGCTGCAATTTATCTGTAGACTAATTTCACTTTAGCAGGTAAAATTCACGCAAAAGTCCGGAGGGTTTCATTCAGTGATTTAGCCAGCTCTTATTGTCAAGTGGTCAGAATAGTTCAGTGGGTCATCTCTTAGGGCGAAGCTTCTGCTAAGTGATTTTCACGTCTTTCCCTGTTTTAGATAATCAAAGCTTTTGCTAGCGGAGAGCTAACGAAATCTGCGAAGCAAATGAAGAGTGGGATTTGGCACTTCGTAAGCTAAGCACTAGTAGTTACTCTCTTGCTTTCCAGTGATTTCTGTGCTAGAAAGAAAAGCATTTGCTGAAAGAGTATTTAAAGTTCACTATTAAGTGTTGGCAGTTTAAAATATTATCATTGTATTAGAATGCTTACTGAGGAAAGCCACCCAAAACTCTCTATAGTAAAATGCTTGCTGAGTTGGCTATCATGATTTTTTTTTAATCAAAAATTAATACTTGTTACATTTTCAAGTGTAAATACTGAAAAATAGCCTATTGCAAAATGAAAAGGCACAGGATTAAAAACAGCTTAATTGTTTCCATGGATACATGTTTGCTATTTGGCAAAAGGTATTTTATACACTTTCTACAAGAATAAGCATAATTTTTGAATATATCTCTGAAGGGAGATACCCTGTCATTTTAACCATAACAACAGAATTTGTACTCCTAAAAATGTAATCTTTCTATCTAGTAATACCTCACTTTAATGTCACGTTGCAGTTGTTCTTTGGAGCAGAGGAACTCAAGTGCAGAAGGAGAGTGCAGCTTTGCGCTAAGTTAGCAGCCCAAAGGCATCTTAACACACAGCTCGCTTGGTAACAGATCGAGGCAAATAGCAATCTCTTACAACAAAGCAGTAACCAAAGTGCGAGTACACAGACAGCACAAGAGTTTAAACTACCTCTAACCTGAATTTGGGAAGAATGCACCAGAAACTGGATCAGAATACCGGAAAACAGTTCAGTGAAACATCTGAAATGGGTTTGCTGAGTCTCAGAAGGCATAGTTGTAAGACATATTAAAATCATTGTTCCTTGCTGAAAAATAGAAATGTAGTTGTCTGTTGGTTTTGCTTTTTATTTAAGAATTAGTCTTTGTAACCCTGATGCAGTATCTTAATAACAGTCAGGATGTCATCTGAAACAGTCATTTCTGTTCTGGCGCATGCTGTGGCTTTCAGCACAGCCCGTCAGTCACCGAGATACCTGTGTGCTTCCCCGTGGAACTGTAAGAGCGCGAGTGCTGTCGTTTCCTTGGTTCTCGCTACAGTAGCTGCACCGTTAGCCTTGGCTGTGACTGAATGGGAGAACATCAGGCACATCGTTGGCAAGAACTGTTCGTTGGGTCACCAGAGTATGTGTCATTCTTGCCAGTGTTCTTTTTGGTTACCACACTCTGCATTTCTCTGCAGGATGCATGGCTGTGCCTTTTTTACAGTGGAACACCTCTGAGAATGCTTCAAAGTTCTGCAAAGATCCCATCACCCTAAACAAAAAGAAGGAACTTATTTACATGGATGCAGTGCATGGAGATTATCGCTCTGGAAAACAGAAAGCCATGTCCATAAACTGATTGAGAGTCTCATAACTCAACTACAGTCTCAGAATATGGGATACTTTATGCAAGAAAAATACAGCTAATACGACTCAAGAAATGCTAGAATGAGCAGAGCACATAGCACGTGGCTTCTGGGCCATTCTCTATAGAGTGGCAAATTTACCAGGCCAAGCAAAGGAATGGACTCTTCAGCTGTGTCCTACAAGCTATGGGAGAAATTCTGGAAGTTCCTCTAGATTTATCTTGTCTGTTAGAATATTGCTGCTAGCAGTGAGCCACTGTCTCCTTTGCGCTGTATTGGCTGAACCAAGCAAGTTATCAATTAGCAAACTGGTTTGTAAAACCCACCTGTATTTCAGAGGGCTGTGAACATCTGTCTTTATTGACTGGCTAGCATATTCTGGTCTGTAGGAACCACACCAAACCTAGACAAGGAGGATTAATCATTAGTGGGTCAGGATTAAGGGGAATTCACTCTGGGGACTTCTCACTGTTTTTCAAAGTTTTTCCCTAAGAGCCATCCCAATTTGTTACAATACACTTGGAGTACGTTTTATAGAGGAGGCAGAATAGATACAATTATTTATTAATAGTTTTTGTTTTATCAAGTTCTTGGATCAAGATCTGATGCTTGGGATAGATATATTGGCTCTTGATTTCACCTGCCTGTTTCCTCAAACAGATGAGCTGAAGTCCGAGAGTCTGAGGCACAACACTCACTTGGCCTACTGTCAAATATTTGACCTACTGTTAAATATTTGTTACTCTAAGAGTGTAAACATACAGGAGTTCCTCATCCAGGCTGAAGGGTGACATTCACTTCAGCAAACCTCTTGATTCTGCATTGTAATAAAGTGGCATAGAGGAGAATAAGTGGAATCCGTAGCAACATCTGTGACCTGAGTACGTATTCCTGTTTCGGGGCAGCTGGCTCAGTATTTCTCAAGCATTCAGGTTTCTCCAGCCCATGTTAAAAAACGGATGAAACCCTGTCTGTATCAAAAGCAAAAGGAGTCTTCTCATAAATGTTAGTGGAACCAACATTTACAGGAAATGGCAAGCTAATTTGTACTTCCATGCAGCATGTAATGGCTGCATCCAAGTGTTTTTACCTGGGCAAAGTTGAGGAAGAAAAGCTGTTTGTGGGACAGATTCAGTCCAGGCAACTTTGGCTCCTTCCCTTCCCGTTCCAGCCACTTTAAGTAGGCCTAGAAATGATCGTAGATTTGATTCAGAGAAGCAGCAGGATGGCCTATTCAGGTACGATGGATATTTTGGGATGAGAGATTTTAGTCACAATGTGTATGAACCCAATGTGTCTTCCTTTCTGTATTTTTCTAGTTTTTATCCTTCTAATACAAACAGTACAGCCAATTTTATGAAAAAGCTAGCATCAGAAGTACTCCGGTGACTTTTCTAGTAAAAAATGAAACACAAACATAATTTGCATTCAGCTTCTTAATACAGTAATCTCTAAACTGAAAACTGTTCTAAACCAGGAAAAACCACCCAACTCTTACATGGAAATGGAGTTTTAGAGGAGTGGCTATTGCTGGCCAGCTGACCTCCACCACAAGAAGCTAGGTGTGTTCTTTATGGAGTCACCTGGAAACCTCTTCTGAATTCCTTCAGGAAGGTGGCACACACCGTTTTAGCGACAGGTATGCCACCGCCCCGATGGAGCGTTAGTTTGCTATTGCGTGTCAGCACACAAGCATGACAGGGTGTGACTGCTAGTTTCGTGTTTAAGTAGAGCTGGTGATATATAGTAAATCTGTAATGCTACGGAGACTGAATTCCCGTGACTCCAGGTTGAAGTAAAATCATCAACTTTCCCATGACTTTTTCTATAGGAATTTGTATCTGGAAATGAAGTGTTAAGTCTTCTCCACAGATCTATGGTGATGATTTTTATCACTTGAGGTAACTGCTCATAAAATAGCAGATAATAACCTTGCTCAATGTTAAATCCATTACCTGTTATTGTTACACATTAATTGGCCAATTTTCTTTTTTTAGGTATATTGACATAATGGAGACAAGTTAATGTGTCCTCACGCTGCTTAATTTCAAACGTTCTATTACCCTATCCTCTTAGTTGCTGAGCTAGTCCCAAAGCACACAAAACATAAAAGGTAGAGCTAAGAGTAAAAATACATTCAGCACCGCAGAACATCAGAGGATTCTGTATGCAGGGAGTTTGTCATACCACACTACTCTTCCACATTTCTAATAGCTTTTAGAACGAAGTACATATTCACTTTAATGAAGTAATTAATTTTAATGGTATCCCTCAGAGTCAGAATCGTCAGTTTAGATTTCTGAAAATTCAGGATCTTCTTCTATAAACACCCTTAACTGTTGCCATATTCAAAACACCAGAGATAAAAAGTTTTACCATGATGTCTGTTAGCATTATTTGTAGCAAAGAACATTCCATGCTTACACCTGAGCTCCATATGGAAGGAGCCTTTGTGCTGATAAATACTGTGTTCCCATTCCTAACAATGGTTTGTAAACCTGGAGGATTAGAGATACTGGAGTTGCCCAAGTCTGGAAGCTGACTTCCCCTGGTAGAGCAGGAGAAATAAGGCGATACATGATTGTGTTTGTGACAGATAAAACCATGCTGAACAACATAGTTTTTCAATGGTGGCATGGAGGCAGTGCTCTGAAATATCAGTTGCATTGCTCTTGTTTTGAAAATAACTGACTGGTTGAAGCAACCTTTTACCTTGAAAGAGGCAGGCAGTTCTGAGATTATCAATCCCTCGTATTTTTATTCTGCTTCCTAGCTGCGTGAAATATAAATACCAGCAAGGTAGAAGGGACTTCTTTGTGTTATTTTCCTAAAGCTTATAAAACGTGTAAAGAAAGCAACAAAAGAGCTAGGCTTTTAGAGACAGGTATTTTGGTAGATATGATCTGTATCCCTCTTGGGAAAGAGATGGTATTTCCATCTATTCTTTTCATGTCCTACCTGACATGTCACTTTTGAGATCAAAGATGAAAAGCGTGAGAGAAATAAACTTGGAGAAAACAGTCGCTCTGCTTCATAAGATCACCAAACTGTGTTGCCAAGAAATGAGTGTTCTGTTGCTGTGTGACAAGCTGTTTAAAGTTGTAGCTGCCATTTTCAGAATTAAGGGCTTTACAAAATGGAGGGAGTCTTATTTTTTTCCTAGCTAATACTGTGCCTATTTATGAGCATTGCCCTTATTTACCTGAGAGAGATATGCAGCATCAAGCATTGCAGTATAGCAGACTATAGCCAGGAGAATTAGGTGGACTTCTCCTGGGTGCAAGAATGCCAGGAATCCTACGCAGGGATTGGATCTATGGGGACAATAGCTTCTAGATACATAACTGAGGCTTTAAGTGTTTGAATAGGGTAACAACATGTTAATTCTCAACTTTTTTGTGACAGAATAGGTAACCCCGTTGCTGAATCCCAGGGGGAAAGTTCACTCTCAGTATATTTGAACGTTACCTTATAAGCCTGTCGGACTCCTCCATTATCTGCAATATTTTCTCCTAATGTGCTTATTCCACTGACCTGTAAAAGAATCATCATTCACTTACTCTAGAGTCAGTAACATCAGCAACCCTAAGAAGCACAAGCTGAAGCACAGTCATACATCAGAGATAGACAGTCATGTCTGGAACAGAAGGAAGCAATGACTTTGTGCTGGGGCAAAGAAAGGAGAGAATGAAAATAAAAAAATAATAGGGTAAAAGCTGTAGCTTAAAACAGAGAGAACATATATATGAGTGTAGAATGAACAGAATATGGGCTGCTGGGCAGAACATACGCTAGCAGGGCTGGTAAAGTACAGGAGCAAACACCAGATTTCCCCCCTCCCCGCTTGCCAAAAACACCTCACAGGGTCTGGCAGCAAAAGCGCACGTGGCCCACTTCACCATTAACCCAACTGCACGGGGATATTGCTGGTTTTCTAGGCTACACTAGTATCCCTAATCTACAAGAAACAACCATTGTATCTTATTTCCAGAACAATTAGCCTGTAGTATGTGGGGGTTTATGCTTATTCTCCACTTACATTCATTATTTTTCTGTATAAAAAACCAGTGGTGCGGAAACGGTCGTTTCTACTTACATTTTGTCCTCCAGCCAGCTCCCATGTGTAGTTCCCATACTGATACACCATACAACGAGACTGCTCCTTGAAATGCATTGCTGAGAAATTGCTCCACCAGTCAAACATATTTCCATCTTTATCAAAATTCCTACCTGTACGAAAAATCCAAGAAAAAAGGAAAGTTTTGAGTATGTTGAGCATCTGTTCTTCCAGTGTAGCACATGTTATTAACATTAGAGCTGCACTTCTTCCCCTCTTTCCCCCCTTGATTTAGATGGTCTGCGCTACAGAGATTGATCAGAAATGTTTTTGGCACAATTGATTCTGCTTTGGCATAAGTGAATGAGCAAGATCAATTGCGGTCCTTTCTTCTTTATTCTCTATTATTCTGTGATTTCCTGTTCAGTCAGCAGCCCGACTTCAGTTATAGCACTAAGGCCTAGTTTTATTTCAAATTGGATTGTGCAGACATCGTGTAACCAAACTTACCACCTCCTTTGAGGTGTCTAAGGTGCTTAATCTGTGTGTCCATGTGACAGAACTGAGGTTCATAGAGAATTAATTACTTTGCCACAGCAGGAGAAAGCTGGAATTGCAGTTCTGGTGTTTATGCTCTCAGCTTTCTGGCTAGAGCATGCTTTTTATTTGCTATAGATCTAGATTTCTGAGGCTAGATTGTGTGCTTATGTGGAGTCTGCACAAGCTTAATTAACATTAAAAACCACATTGGAGAAAACCCATGGTATCAGAAGTGAGTTTTTGCCCAAAACTATTTTACTTGGCGCTCTAGAAAGATAATAAAGTCAATTTATTTCAAACGTTTGTGTTGAAAAAAAAAAAAAATCTCCTATGATTTGAAGACACTACTGCCAGCTCTTCTATCCCAAGAATGTAGTTCATTTTATGTGAGGAGCCAGCATATCTGCTTCCACTGTATTTCTGTTCTGATGATGCTGTAAAAGTAACAGCTTTTCCTGAGAACTGTCACTGACTCAATTTGTTTTTAACATCTGCTTACTCTTGTCTGACCTGCTTAGTTCATGAAACATTCACTGCAAAACGTTCGACGGAATGTTAATAGTGTGCCTGTACTGCTTCCAGAGAGTGACTTAGCAGGTGTGTGGTTGTGGGTGCACAGACACTTCAGTCACAGCAGTGTGTAACTTTGATTTCTTACTGAAAGAATAATATCTTCTCAGTTATCTTCTCACCATTGTCATCAAACCCATGAGTGATTTCATGCCCAATAACCATCCCGATCCCTCCGAAGTTCAGGGCTTGTGGTTGGTGTTTGCTGAAGAAGGGGGGCTGCAGAATCCCAGCAGGAAAAACTGCAAAGGGCAAAGAGAGAGGGAGATACTGTAAGGTAGCTTTATTTTTGCATACTTTGCAGACAGATTGTTTGCTTGGTTTAAGTATCAGGAAGGGACACAGAATATAAAATGATTAGAAACAACATCATGCCTCCTCATGTGAAATTGTTTCTTCTCTTGATAAATGGGAAATAACAAGGTAATAAAGGTTTAATTTAGCACATCTGCAACTACTGTATCTCCTTGTTTGAGAACCAAGCATCCCTTACATTTCAACTCTAGCCTAATTTGGTCTATAATGTATGCTGCAGTAAGTCAAGAACAAAACAATTAGTAACTGTCTTTTGGAGAAAGGTACGGTTTGTGTTTTAGAGCCATTTTATAGGAGAACTAATGGATGTTTTATTGCTTTATTTCTGTTAAAGAAACGTTAGCAACCATATGCTGATTACCCACAATACTTGGTGTGTAAAACATGCACAGCAGTAATTCCCACAGACCACCAACTGCACTTGGATGCCAGTCTGGGGTGGAGGGGGCAGGAGGAAGGCTTATCCTCCTTCAGTCTACTGGCAAAAGCCTTATAGAGAATTAATGGGATTTAGTCTTCATCCCATGTACATAAGATGAAAAGCACATACGCTTCTTGAGGAATTAAGACTACAAGCAATTCATTCTAATAAGATACTTCATAAGAAGTGAGATAGTGAAATTATATAGCAAATATTTCCTTTAGAGACAAAAACCTTTTTTACTACATAGAAGGTTTTATCCATACAATTTTGGGGAGAAATATGTAAGACTGACTGCAGTAAGGCAGAAGCAGGAAATTGAAAGTAGTGTGGAAAATTATTTTCCTCAAACTAGAGACAGGAAGAATGGGGATTTAAGTGATATCTACACTATTGTGGGTAGCTGTGCTTGGATTTTTGGCTTGTATATTCATCTTCAAGTTGCTTAAACCAGTTACTTCCATATTACTTACAAGGGCAAAGTTATAGAGGTACCAGGAGTCTTTAAGATGTGAGTTCCCTGCTTGGAAAGCTGGCTCACAGCTGATTACGATCAGCATAGAACCACTGTGGATAAATAGGGAGCCTGAGCTTGCCTACGAGTACAGCTCCAGGATGACACGTGCTAGTAAGCTAAAGGAGTGCCCTGCTATGGCTGAAGGACTTGTTACAGCTTTTACTGTACCCACAATACAGAGGTAAGTAGAAGCTACATAAATAGAAAGCAGCTCTTTCTGATGAGGCTAGAGGGCTGAATTCTGAGCGTTTTGGATGTTTCTGCTTTTAGTAATTTTCTGTGTTTTCCCTTGTGACTGTTTGTTGGTTGTGTTGTTTTCCATTTCTGGCCTTTGTGCTGTGAGCAGGGTACAGTTGCTGTCTGGCCTAAAAAAAACACAGATTTTTCCTCTTGTGGTATTTGGCAGTACTTGAATAATAGATCTACTTGGCAGTCTGGGAATTTGAGTAAGTGCTACTTAGTAGAAATGATGTGGTTCCTCTTCTGTTTGGGGAGCTCAGAATTCAGTGAGGACTCTACAGCATCTGCAGGCTTAACCTGAACTTCTGCCACCTGCACCAGCTCAGAGATCAGGGAACATGAGGAGCCAGACAGGTTCACTATGTCTTAAGTCTGAAGATCTTCTTTGTGAAGAAGAAGAAAGGTCAGCCCAGCAACTCTGCAGAATCTCATAGATCCGACATTCTGTAAGCAAAGGCAGGTGTCTGTAGTCTCGTATGCCTCTTCTCAGTACAATTTCAGTACCATCTGTACAGATAGCAAACTGGAGAGCTGCCCGTATGTTTATCAGGAATGTGGAAACACGAGTACAAACAGCCCAGAACACACTGTGAGCATTCTCTGGTCTCTGAAGCTGGCACTTGTATAGTAGCAGTTATGGTCTCAGGCTTTCAAACATAAGGCTGTTCCAATTACAATATATAAAGTTTGCCTGCCAAGTGTGTGTGTGTGGGGGTGGCGGGCGGGAGTAAGTTGAATATTCATCAACAAAGCAACTGCTTGAAAAGAACAGCCTGTCTACCTTGCCCAGCATTTGCATAAGGCAAGTTTGCCTCTGGAGAGCAGGCTTGCTCCCTTGTGGTGCAAAAAGTGATTAATTAGTTCCACGCAGCTGTTTAAAATTGTTGTAAACCTACCTATCTGGTTCCGATTGGGGGAATAGAATGCGTTGACCACTGCAGCTCCAATTATCCATCTAAAAATAAATGTTGCACGTGGTTAGTTGTGGGGTTTTTGAGACATTCTTTTTATTGCATTATTATTGTTGTTAAAAAATGCAGACTGTGTATAACAAAAGGATTGAGCTAGGGAAGAAGGGTGCTATTGAACACAGCTGTAAGAAATACTAATACCAACTGGTGTCTCATTTATGGGCAACTTTTCATTCAAAATGATGCCAAGTTAAAGTGAGAAATGCTTTTGCTCTTGAATGTTGAACAGCTACATCAGGGTGGAATGTGGTAGCTGTTTAACACTGTCTGAGCTTGAGAAGAAATGAATAGTTTACATTCAAAGGAAAATTAGCATATAGATGACATTTTGAGCAGTAGAAGGCAGTTACTCAAATTGGAAATTAAGACCAAACTTGTCTGTTGAAAAATCAAAACTGAATAATCACAGTTGGATATGTCTGCATTTGGAGTCCAGTATCTCATAGGTGATGACTGTTAACTTTGAGAAGTAATTTTTAAGTAGGCTTCCTCCGGAAACTCTCTCCAATAGTTTGGTAACTTTTTATTCTTTGTATTTCTCTTTCTCCTTCCCTTCTACCTCTGGTACACACTTCTAGTCAGCCTGCTCTAATGAACCATGCAATAACACTCTGAAGCCATGAACTTGTAAGTATTCAGCAGCATCACCTTAAGATTCTTCTCACATCTCTTGCCCTTATAGTACCTTGTGATGCAGTTATGTCAAAATAATAGCAGATACAGCAACTAGGGCTTGTGGGCTGCTCTGAAATGGAATCAAATTTCCTGCTTAAGAGATACAGCACGTATCAAAAACTGAAAGATATAGAAAAGTTGGTTATTCTGGACTAACAGAATAGAGAGGACTGCTCATCACAGCCTGGGACCAGAAATTAGTAGTAGAAACTGGCTGTGCTGATATAGCCACTAACCTGTGTGTAACATGTGCATAGAGGAGGAGTATGAATCTGCTTCTGAATTTGAGGGAGCACTTGAGAATTTTTCAAATCAGTTTTGTTCTGAAGGCCGGACTGTTGTGAAAACACATTCTTGGTTCGTAAGGCTCTCCTTAGCATGCCTGACATGAAACATTTGTAGTTGGCCAGGTAGCTTGTAATAACTAGGCCCCCCCAAGATTAGCTAATACTGCTGATACTATTAGCTATATACTCTCCTTCAGTTTAATTAACAGTGATCTGGAGTGATGAGTGGTTTTACATCTCCTTGGAGAAACCCTTCAAGCTGCTGGATAGACATCACTAGAAAGATATAGTTCATTACATGGAAAAAGTGCACATTATTGGTATTTCATATACCATCACATTAGCAAAGAAGGCCTAATTCAGGAATCCATGAAAATGTTCCCACAAATGTGCTCTAAACCACACCTAGAATGAGCAAAGGTATTGGGAATTTTGGCTAAAGGGCTACCATCCATCTCTCTAGACAGACTGTAAAAGGCAGCAGTGATCTATAACGCAGTTTGTGCATTAAGAAAACCAATGCTGTGCAAAAACTTCTGCTATGAGGAGCACCATGACAGAGTCCTCAAGAAATGAGGACGCACAACAAAAATGCTCTGGTTTTTAGCAGACTGATAAGAAAACTCCCTTGGCAAATTATTCATCAGTAATTCACTGGAGGTTTTTAGGTGTCCACATTGTGTGCTCACACTTAGAGTTAAAAACATTTTGCAGGAAAAGAGATAGAAAAAATAAATGGGCTTTTCAACAATTAACTTGATTAATGCTTCCCTTCAGAGAGTTTTTGTTTACTTGCTTATTAGTAACTCAGTGTTATTCTACATTTTGGGAAGAGGTGTTTGAAATTCTTACTGGAATCTACTTTCCTTTGTCTCAAGACATTCTCTTCTAGCATCACACAGGCTGGAATCCTACTGTTGAACAACACATCAAGTTAGTATTAGCTTCCTTACTTCTGCCTTCCATTACGGCATATCTGTCACTAAGTATTCAGCAGTAGTTTTGCCAGATAGCTGTGGTGGAGGTGTCTGGCTCAGGAAGCTAACTGGACTATTAAAAGTTCAGATTGGCTAGCTCATAGGTCTGGAAATCAGGTCGTATCTAAAGGCATTTGTTTCTGAAGGTGCAAGCCAGGGCTTCTGGGATGTACCTACGTCGTGGACTTGGCAGGAACTCAACTGCACTTGAAGGACCGGAGGGGTCGTCCTGGAGATGTTGTGTAGTAATGCTTCTTTCTGGTTAGTGATGCCAACTGCTCGCTTTGGAGCTGTTAGTAATGGTTTATGAACATGCTACTTTTATTTGGTTGTTTTAAGACTAGCACTAGCTGAGGATTTGCCTAAGAGTGGAGAACTGTGAGGTAACAGCTAGGGCAATGCAGGCTAAGCCCTGAGACTTACTCGGTGTGCGTTCATGGAGTCAAAGAAGGGTGCAGCCAAACTGCACCTATGACAGGAACTTCCTGAAAAATATATTTATACTTTACTAGCTGCAGTGTGAAGTAATTGGCTGGAAATAGACATAAAATAAAGCTGGTGTTCAACTTCCCCAAGATTGGGCACATTTCCAACAGAGTTCTGGCTGGAATACTATAAGCTTTTTTTTTCCCCTGATTATAAGTTTTTTTTCAGAATTTCCATGATACTGCTTATCTCCTCTCCTCCTGCTGAGTTGTCAGAAAGATCTATCACTGCTTTTGTGTTAAGTAGCTTCAATGTAATATCTGAATGTGAAGCAACTTGATGCAGGATTAGAGAGATTCCAAGAGAACAGGATCAATTCCTACCACTATAGGCAATGAACTTGTTTAATTCCAGGAAATTGCTTATGTCTGAAATCTTGTAAGTTTTATGGGCTATCCATAGCATACGACTTAAACACGATAACCATTATTTCAGAGTTTTAGATTGTGTCTGTAGCATACAGCCTGGAAACTTACATATCATGGTCAACTCTCTCTCGAAGCTTTTTCAAGCTCTTTTGGGCTCCAGCTCTCAGGTTTTCCAGAATGTTTTCAAAGTAATTGTGTTCACTGAAGTTTAACTAAAGAAACAGATATCCAAGTATATCAGTAAGCTCTGCAGAAAGAGGAATTCCTCATGCCACTGAATGTATCTTGTTAAAAATGTTTTGATTGCAAGGTATCCTTTAATAGTTAGCTCTTTGCATGCACTTATTTATAAAATATTCAAACACAATCATGTTTGTATGCTGGCCAGTCCCTTGGAAATCACAGTTGCACAGGTAAGTGTTCCAATTGGCAAGGAAATAAGCGTAGGCTTTTATACTGAGGTATGCACAGCATACTTACATTGGCATATTCCTGATCCAGTTTTTCATTCTGATCTTCCAAAATATAATCTGGATAGCCAATTTGTTCTTTAATTGCCATTGCCTAGAAGAAAAGAATTTAATATTTCCTCTTAATAGTGTGTTGTTGTTGTTTTTTTTTTTAAGTTTCAATACACATAATAGTTCAAATGCTTTACTGTTACTGTCCACTTGTTTGTGAGAAACTGGATGAAAATACTTAAAGATCTTGTTCAAATGCACTCTGTCGCCTAGTGAGACTTTTTTTAATATGGAACATACAGTCTTCCCCTCCTGGTATCCAGCTACTATGATAGACTTACAGACCCTTCAGCACCATCCAACAGTAATTTGCCTTAACCCTCATTTGTGCCTT
>VXBL01010366.1:1428383-1448860 GCA_013400195.1 Aramus guarauna
ATGAAAAATTTGAAAGTTTTCTTTGGGGGATTGCATTGTATTCAGTTGTCACTCTAGTTGATGCATTGGGCACTATCTTCTTTCCTCATCTATAACATGGTACATAAGACTCATTAAAGGAAATAAAAATGTATGTGAGCTGAAAAAGGATTGAAAAGGACAATGTAATAGGATAACGGATAAGAGGATAGTGAACATCAAAGCTTTTTCCTATCATTTGTAGAGGAGCTGGGAATAGTGATGCTACAAAATTCCAAAGATTTCATATTCATGATGGAATACTGAAGTTCTTTGTTATCTCTGACCTTCTCACGAGCTTTCTCTTTAGATGCCTCATCCATCCACTGTAACTCATCTAACGTTTCGATGAATGCTTCCCGAATCTTATCTATTAAATCTCGGACCTGAAAGAGAGGCAGTAGGAAACTAATCATTTACATGTTATTTTTCCCAGGCACCAGTAAGGAGGGGTGCAAAGCTTCCTGCTGAAAGATGATGTCCCCAAATTCTATGCTCTAAAACATGGTACTCTGCTTTTAAAAGAGCATCATAAATGAGTTTCTTATGCCTTCTGACTCTTGGCTGATTTATACCTTTAACAGACAAAATAGGTTGGGAGATCTGATGGAGGGGAACGGGCTCTATAGACATTGCGGATGTACAATAGTATGAAGGGTAAACTACATACCATCCTCTTGCTCTCACCAGCAAATGTCTCCCTGACATACATTGCTCCCACTGCGTTCTCCATGTTGTTGTTGACATAGCTCACACACTCCCTCCAGCGGGCTTCTTCCAGTGTCGTCCCATAAAGTGCCTGCAATGCAAAACAGCTCAGGATTAATGATGCCTACACATCTCTCTTATAAATCATCACCTAAAGAGGACATTAACCTAAGATGTAGGTTTCCATTGCTGTTCTTAGATTTGTTTGGGGACTACATGACTTAACAATGTCATTTTCTTGACAAGAACTTGACTTGGTGACTGTGAGAATCTTCCAGTATTATGCTCTACAGTCTCTTTAGGAAGAGAGGAAATACCTTCCTGTAGCTGGCCCGAGCATCCTTGAAACGCCGACTCAAGCTGCTGACTCGATCAATTACCAATCGCCAAATGAGGTAGTTCTGGATGGTGCTGCGTGGGAAAGCAAAGCTGAGTTTAATCCCCTGTATAAAGCAACACTGGTGCAGACAGTCAGAGGGGAATCTTAATTTTGAATGGAGATAAGAAAGCAAATGATTGCTGCCAGCCATTGGTTTCATAGCACCTACAGGTACGTTCTTATTTAACAGGCTGACTGACTGTAGTGGCACCCAGACTGAGGACTATACTACCATGCCTGTTCAGGGATTAAAATTTTTTTTTTTTTCCTTCTTGAGTGTAACAAGAGCCAAGCCTGTGATGTATTTCTCTTCTTCCCATTTGATCTTCTCTAAGCATGTGAGCACATGAGGTATCTAGTACCACCGTACTTTGGGACCCTGGGACCTTAGAAGACACTACTTGTATTTACAGTGAAGTGGTGTCATTTCTCAGAGAAGCTCTGGCAGAACTAGGAAGTGGGCCCAATAATTTACATTTCCATAATACTTCTGTGACTCTTGTCTTGGATGTTCTCCAATTTCTTTACCTTGCTGAGTACTTTGAGATAATTGCTTTCAGCTCTTGCAGATAGGGCATGCCATATACAACAACCTCTTCTTCTGGGTCAACTTGAATACTTACTGAAGACATGACACCTTGGATGAAGAATGTCCAGTTAAATTCCTAGGCAGACAGAAAGACATATATGAATGCCAGGTGTTGAAGTGCCTTAATAACTGTCTGGACTTTCTATAGTCTATGGGACTGAATGTAGTTGTAGTATTTTTCAGTAGAAAAACACTTTTTAAGAAACTCTGACCGCAAGATTAAGAATGGGAATGATTTTATACCTCTCTCTGTTGCATCACTGATAAATTCACAAAGGCATGTCCAATTGGCATGGTAATAAGAGGAGGCTGCTCATTAAACACTTACATTCAATGCAAACTTTTCCTGTAGCTCTTTTAAGGTCATTTTGTTGTACAACAAGGTTACATCATGCCTTTCTTCTGCTGGGGTAGTTGCCTGAAGACATTCACAAGGTTATTACTAGAATCAACTGACACAAGTGTCAATGGCTGAAATAGCATGCATGCACGTGCACAAATACACACTCGATATGCAAATAAAACAGTTTCTTTTAGAGAAGAAATCATTTGATGGTGTCCAGTGCTGCTTTCTAAATTTCAGGAACTCAGCACACACCCCCACACCCTCCCCATTCAATGATGTTTCAGTAATATGTTTAGCCAAGCAGCTCCCTCTATCCTCTTTAGAATGGAAGACTAAGTTCTTAGATATTTTTTTTAGGGTGCTGTAGACTTCTGAGAAGGCATGGGAGGTAGCCCTGGTGTTACCATAGTGTATGTTTAGCTGAAGACAAATTATCCTACTTTAGAAGACTTCAAAAAATAAATATGGCTAGGACTAGAGCAGATATAGTAGCAGTGTATACAGTAGACATAATTATACACACAGGGGCTCTGATTTCTGGACTGTTCATGACACAAGAAGTCGTCTTCCTCCTGCTTTCCTGTGTTTTCTGCTGTGTTGAAAACTGCTGCGCAAGAGATTCTCCTCCTTGCCCACCCTCCCCCAACATCCTGAAGTTCTTGATTTCTGTACTCACATTTGCAATCTCTGTTTCAAGCTCCATAACCTTTGCCATTTCTTCTTGGACAAAGGAATCATCTTTAGACATATTCTTGTCTTCCCGGATCATTTTGGCAACAGTGATCATGAACTGCAGATAAGCTTCTCTCACCTGCCCACAAGAAACACAACACGTGTGTAGCATTGTGAAGAAAAGGTTTGCTATCCATTCGCTTCTCTTTCAGGAAAACATTCTTCTTGTTACTTTAGCTTTACAGTGTGCTGTGAAAGAGTTGGGCCCAGGGGTCACAGCCTCCACCCTTGTCTCCAATGCAATCCTCCTCACTCTATTTTCTCAGGTTTTTTTTTGTTGTTGATGGTGTGTTGTTTTTGGGTTGTTTTTTTTTTTCTTTTTTTTCCTACAATTACAGATACTACTGTGATACCTAGGACCTCTGTTCGTCCTGGAATAACTCACAAGGCAGTTGACAGTCTCAAAATACATAGCGAAAGCAACACTTTCTGCTTCCCTGTGCAATTCAACTCTCTGGCTAACTCATCTGAGTTAGCATTACTACTTGAGCAAAGAGAAAGCTCTGTGCTTTGAGTTATATTATGGGAATAGTGATTCCTGCTAGCCAAAAATACCAGGGTAAACATAGAAGGTTTAAGTTCTCTGAAATTAATACCATAAGTCTTCTAAACTCTCTTTATTACTGTCTGAAAGAAAAGCGTTCTCTCAGATGGTTCCCAGTGATACCTTTGCTTTATTTCTAATAGGAGGGTATGGCTGTGATTTATGCCTCAGATTAGACCTTGAAAAGAGATATATATAAAAATGCTGAGAGAGTACTGATCTCAGATACAGGAAAGCTTAATACTACCTATTCTTCTTGCATACTTGTCTTCCTCCATAGATCTTGGAAACCAGATAAATACAGTAACTGTTGTGAAATTGAGTCTGGGCACTTAAATGATGATGATTTGTGGTTTTAGGTTGAATGCTGAGGCCTTAATCAGGCCAGACTCCCACAAGCCTCAGTAGGAGTTTTGCCAAAAGATGTTGGACTAAGCACAGGGGGAGTTTGGGTCATCAGAGTTTGGTTCATTGTCTGTGGGAAGCGAGCTGTTAAATAGCAAATAAATGTCTCCTCCTTATTCATTAAGATTAAAAACACAGCCTTAGCCCTTCTTCTTTATAGCTTCAAATTAAAACTATTAAGCAGTAGTGGTTTTCTTTTGCTAATCTAGGATCGTCTATGTACTGTACCTGATTTTTCTACCTCCCACAAGTCAATCCAAGTCTGACTTTCATGCAACAGTGCATAAATTTCTCTATTCTACTGTAACTGCCACTGTATAGGTGAAACTTGCAGAACAGAATCCTAGTTCCAGCAGCTAGCTGCAGTTCCCAGCACAACTATATGGAGGTTGTTTTGTATCATCAGGCAGATTAATGGAAGTTGGCAGTTTATGAAGGTGTCCAGAAGGTGTGGAAACAATCTCACAAAAACTTCACAGGACTGTATTTTGGGCTGTACTATATATGAGAACATAGTCAAATACATTGAAGTAAGAAGAAAACTAGTCTCGCTGATGTTTTCCTCTAGTACAACCACTAGACAAAAGAGTCTAAAATGCTGATTGTTGTGTCTCTGTATTCCCTTCCATTCGTGTTAGGAAAATTAGTTTGATGTTAGGCTGCAAATACTCTTGTTAGTGTGACATAATTGAGGGAATAAAATGTACTAAAGCAGTATTTTCATCTTGGAAACTGATAAACTGTCTGGCTATGTTTCCAACAGCTTTCTATGCATTTACAGAAACCCTCACTTTTTTGCTTGGAGCATTGGCAGAGAAAAGTGGCTAGAAAATAATCTCTCACAATTTTCATGTAATTTTGGGGAGAGGGGGGAGTAAGTGGCAGCAGAATTTGTACTAGCTGAGTATCTGTTCCACTAATAGCCTTTGCTGCTCTGCGCAAACCACTTTTTTTTAATTATTTTTAACTTTTTTCCTCTGAATGGACATGTGAAACATTCTGAATATTTTGGTGTTCAACAAAACTTATTTTGGGGTATTGTATGATCGAATATGATCCAGTATGACAATTCTTTTCCCACACTACCTTGTAGTAGCCAGAACCAGTGGTTTAGAAGATAAAAGTGAATCCAAGATAACCTGCACTCAAAAGGTGAACCTGTCCTTCAAAATTAGAGACTTTTAAGCTATAAAACATGATGATCTTATTTTCCTGTAACCTTCTCATCTGAAAAAACTGGCCAATTCTGGGGAGACTTCATATTTAGACAGTTGTTTAGTCCTCTTGTAAACTCTACAAAGTTTTAGCTTAATGAGGAAAAAATGTAACAATGAATGTCAGAGTCTAATTCTGATTGTTACTTAACACAAAGACTCATATATTTGAATTTTGGAAAACACTGGGATAAGTAATAAAGTTGTTTTAGTAGCACACAGTAAATGAATCACAAGGCATACTTACTCTTTGATAGTTGCCCCCATTAAAGTAGTAATCCCTGGATGGCATTCCTAAACTTGGCTGGTCAATCTGAAGGAAATCATACAGTTCTTAAGTTAGTGATGAACAGGAACTGGTGCTGTCCAAAGGTATCCTTGAAAGGCAACACAAAATGCTGCATGTGCCACCCTCTCGGTGTTGAAATGACAATAGTACTCTCTTCCAAAACAATAAAGAATTTTAGCTTTCTAGGAACCGGGTGAGGTAGGAGGTACAACTTTTTGTCTCTGGGTTTCTAGATAAGGACAGGATGGATACTTAGCATGGGTTATTAAGCAATAGCTTTCAGTTAGCATTGAGATCTAAGAATAAATTTAAACAGCTCGAAAAGAAGTTGCTTGACTTGAGGGCTAGACTTCATGCATAAGCATACATGAAGAGACTCTGAAATATTATTTATATGGTTTCCTGCTATATATATTAAACCTCAGCATAGTTTTGTGCGTCACAAGAATTTACAATCCTTAAATGCTGTAAATCAGCAAAGGTCCATTGACTTTTATTTCTTTAACTGAAACAGATTATGCTACCATAAAATGTTTCCCAATATGACTTTGAGACAGATCTGCCACTTGGGGTACAGAGCTGTTCCATACACTTTGCCTGTATTGTGCATGCCCACTGACTTATGGAAAGTTAAGCTGTATGCTGTGTAAATAACTATCCATCATGATGCTGGCACACAAATAATTCCCTGCAATTTTTTTCTTACATAAATGATGTGTCTGCTGGAATCCCGGTCATCATTCCACACAAACATGTCAATGAGGACACGTTTGTTAAATCTGGAGTTCATTATGGAGAGTTTTTCTTCCATGCTCCAGTTTGGCTCTACAAGATAAAAGGAAAAACATACATAATTTATCAATATGTATCAGGACTAATTAAGTGGTATAGTTTGCAAGCTTATTGCTGAAATTGTTTAGAACCAGGCCAGACATGATATGAGAATATTTGTACAGGACATTCCTATAGTGGCTAGAAATAGCCAGACTAGTCTTACTGGCCTTATCTGTCCAGCGATATAAAGTAATCAGTAAACGATTAGGCAATTGCATGTATGTGTATGCTAAATATGTATGATACCCTGACTCTTGCTTATGAAGAAAAAGTTAAAATGGAGGATCTAATTCAATGACAGTAGTCTCCTTAGTGCAGCAGCTAATCCTGACTTAAGTCTACTGAACTCCTTCAGACACTGCATTACCTTTGGTCTTGTTCCAGTCTGCAGAAGCCACTGGCCAATCTCCAACCATCGTTAAGGCCTCTAGTAGAGGCAGTGAACCCCGTCGCTCTATAAGACCTGAGAGAGGAAAAACAAATACTGTATTTTTTTCATAAGAAAAAAAAGGTAATGGGCCCAACAGTTTAAATCTGAAACTGAATTGCAGAAAATAAGATGCCATGAAGTCATCTGTCTCCTACATGAGTTTTCAGAAAAGTAATGAAAATACTTCTGTTGACTTCAGGACTGATTTTGACTGAATGGGTTTGGAAAGGATGAAATGGGGCATGTTGTTGCATTCAGAAGAGAAGGCTTTGCATTGATACCAGAGGTAGGTAAGCAACATCTGTCCTTTCTACATCCCAGAATGTGTATATTAAGCCTTAATGATGTACTGAGGCATCTTCATTCATTTGCAGATTAGCTTGCCAGGCAAGGCCAGGCTGATTAGACACATATTGACTGGATTTTGGCTTAAAAATACACTGGTACTTTTGTACGTTTGGCATTGAACAAGAGAATCAATGGAACAAGAAGAGACTCACTCTCATTCATGCATGACTTGTAAAGTATTTTAGCTTTCTGAAGTGCTTCTCTGTCCCCTTGATCTGAAGTCTCCAGCACACCTGGGGAAGGAACCATTGCAGTGAGATTTCTTTTTTTTTTTGCCCTGGAGAGCTTTGATCTTTTCATAGAAACCACTGAGAATTCAGGGCTATGATAAATACTTGTTATTGTAGGCTTCAATTACCGTGAAACTAGAGTGCTCTTTAAAGGAACTATTAATGGAAAAAGTGTCAGGAAGGAGAACATGCACACAGCTTATCCTGCTCCTTTTGAAGTTAGTACCCAATCACCTATGGCTAATTTTTAGTGGGAACAGGATGTTCCCACAAAATGGGTGTAGCAAGAGATGTAGAGATTAAAGGACTAGAGAGAAAAATCACAATCAACGCTTCTCTGGAAGTTTATGTCTCTGTATAATGTGCAGTAAATAACATCTGAAACTAAACACAAGTGCATAACCAAGGATGGAGTAGCTGCATTCCTACCTTTTAGGATGATCTCCAGCTCATCTCTCAGGATGTCAAAAATGCTGTATCTGGAGCTAGTTTCAGGGATAACGTGCCGGTTCAGCCAGCCCCCACAGGCATACTGGTAGAAATCCTTGCAAGGGTCAGCTGTGGTGTCCATATTCTGAATTATTCTAGCAGCTAGGTATCAAAATTGGAGAGTTGAATTCCACAGACTGCCCAGTAATTTCTGGGACTACCAAAGACTGTCAAAAAGCTCCTTGGCAAGAAGGCACCTTGCTTCTACTGCTTATGGTGGCTAAGGCTCATTCTCATGTATTATGACTCAAAGGATCCTATTTTCAGCTTAAAAATGCAAGGGACCATCTGACAGCAGACTTTGCACTGCAATTGTACTGCTTTACAGAGGGAGCCTCTGAACGGCAGAACAATCCTCCCAGAGCACAGTGCCTTACAGCCGGAGCGTGCTGCGGTGCTCTGCCTGGGGCCCTCGCTTAGGCACCTCCCTGTGAAGTCCAGGGGCAACTGAGAACATCACTGCTGCAGTCTTACCTCTCTCGATTGCATGTAATGGAGGTGTACAAGTAGATGCCAAAAATAAGAAGGTCCATAGCCTCATGTGTAGAATGCATTCTGTTTGAGGGAGAATGGGGTTAAGGGGATTTTTACTATCCTTCATAGACTGTGGTGGTCAAACCACATCCTTGTGGCTCAGGCCAGAGCCAGAGAACTGTTGACCTCACTGGCAATTTTCCTGTACTAATTCATAAGGAATGATATTCTTCATGACCAAGAAATTGTACAAAGGGGAAGTAAGAATAGGGGTGACTTGTTTGTGTGTGGGGGGGGTTGTTTTTTGTTTTTTTTTCCCCTCAGTGTTTCCATGTGGAACTGTATTTGAGGACAAGCTGTACTTGCTGCCTCTGATAATAGCAATGTGTACATAGCCCAAGGGGAAATGTCATTCCTTTTTCAACTTATTCAGTCTTAAAGCCTGACCTGTTGTTTATTCAGGTTCAGTAGAACTAACAGCATGTAAAACATCATCTCTGCAATAACCATTCATAGTGACAATCATTACCTGCTGTAACACACCCAGGCGTGGTACACATGTTGCCTGAATTGGTGTCATAGTGAGTGCCTGCAGGGAGAGGAATGAGAAAGCAGATAGAATTAGTTGTTTTGGAAAGAAACTGCTCCCAATGTCACTCGCCAGCAGCCCAACCTCAGTGACAGTAGAGCAAGTGAGTGAATATTAGTGCCAGTACAAGACAACAAATGACAACTGTGAAGAAATCTCTTATCTGCAGATTTATGAGGAAAATGTATGTGGAAACAGTATTATAACAGTCTTGACAGGGAGTTTTAACTCTCCTGGAAGGAGAATAAGACCGGGGTTTGGTTGTGTATGTTTTCTTGTTTTGTTTTTTTTTTTTTAACCTGCTAACTCTCTCCACAGTCTATGATATCTCTTTCTAGAAAATCTACTGAGATTCTTCTAGCATCTGAGCTCTTTCATGATCTTCAAAGTCACCGTGACAGAGAGGCTTAAACAGGGGCCAAAAAGCCCATAGCTGGATTACTGCTTTCACACTGTTCTGAGTCACAAAGATCAAATTTAAGAAAATAAATTACTTTTCCTTGTCTAAGGAGGCGGTGGGGAGTAGGTAACAGACCTGTGTATGGTCAGAATTTCAGATGTGCCCTTTAAGGTTACCCCTTGCTGTTCAGCAGAGAGATTGCTCCCTAATCAGTAACGTTTAGGGCTGATGAGATAGTGTATAATGAAGATGACTGTGGACCTATGCTCAAGCCTGCACTCTGCCTTTGAGATGAGCCTGGAAAAGTCCAGTGAAACAGTGATTAGCAGTCATCTCGATGCACCTCAGTGCTCTGAGTAGCAGATCAGAGTAAGTGCGCTAAGAGCTAACGGGTGTACTAGTATCTGCTGGTTCAGTTGTGACACAACACACCTCTCTAGCAAAATAAGAATTTTGTTCCCTTAAGACCTTGGCTCAGTCCTGTCGATCACTTTCCTCAGTAGTCTGAAAGCAATCTAACTCGGGCACACTGGGGACCTTCGTGGCTTGCTGCTGTCAGCCCCCAGAGGAGTGATGCGACAAGGACTCTGAGAGGGAGCACACGCAATGAAACCTTAGCAGAAGCGTTCTACTGTGACTTCTAAAGCAGAAGACAACGATGTGTGCCTCTATGTGGCGAAATGGGTCTGTATGCTTGTTCCAGCAGAAGCTGGAAAGCATTACTCTTGGCTATTAATTTTCAATTTTTGACCACCTAGTCTTGGTTTGTGAAATTCTTCCAGTGCAGAAGACCCACAAAAAGCCTATGTACTCCTAATGCATCAGCGGTGAGCAGAAACTGGAATGGTCCCTGGCTCTTATTGCTTGGTGCTCTACACTAAATGTACTGCTAAGAGTCTGATGGCAGTAATTACAGAGGGTCTTGATGTGAATTCGGAGCTGTAAGTTCTGCTGTGGGCTTACACTGAAGCCTTTGTACCTGAACATGTAACCTTTTACGCTGAGTGCTAAAGTGACTGTGTTTGCTGGTCGTGTCACTCTTGTGTGTTGCTCATGACGGAACTGGCACGGCAGGTATCTAAGCACCCCAGCCTGATACCTGCCCTGAACCTTGGCCCTGGGCACGAGAAAATTCATTTTGCTGTTTTAATTTTCCATTTGTGAAACTGGACTAGCTTAGTACCCATTTATGTTAAATAGACAACTACTTGATTCCACACTGGAAAACAGAAAGTTGATACCCTTACTTTCCAACAGGATTAGCCATGTCTTTAAGTTCTTTTTTTTTAATCCTTACACTAGGATGTTTGCAGAAAAGAGTTACTGAAAATATTCCTTCCAATGAAAACAAGTGTTTTACATGAGAGCAAACAAGATTACAGTAATTCAGATAGAAATAAAACAGTAGGGAAGAAAAGAGGGCTTTGAAGTTCATCAGTGGAAGCAACATAAAAAGCCCCCACTGTGATTGGGAACGTAACATTCAGGGTTCAGCCGAGTGCTGTCGTGCTGTGTGGGAGTAGATCTGCATTAGAATAACTGCATGCCTTATTATAGTTTAGTGTCTAGCAATCTGAATGTGGGATGAGCAAAATACGTGGAACAATGTGAAGCTTCACATAGAGGGGTTTAGCTTTCTTTTTTCTTTTTTCTTTTTTTTTTTTGTGCCAGATGAAGCAATACAAATTTTTGGAGTTTTCTAAAGTCTCTAGTAATTTTAAAATAAAACAACCAAAAAGCTCAGGGTATTTCCAAGGGAAAAAAAATCCTTTTGGGGGAAAAGAAACTAGTAGTTCAAAGGTATATGGAAATTCTCCACAGAGGAGAAACAGTAATGGGCAAAGTTAGAAAGACCTAACTGTACTACAAGTATGCTGTATTTCTCTCATCATTTCTCAGGGACCAGGTAGGACTTGGATGAAGCTTTTCTTTTCTTCTTAATTAAAGCTTCTCTCTTTAATATAACCTGACAACGTCTAACTTCAGTTTCTGAAACCAAACTGCTTTCAACAAGCTTCTAACTCCCCACACTCAAAAAGCCCTCGTGATTGTGAAAATGTAATTGAGCTGTATAAGCAGGGAAGCCAAATCTCTTTTGAAACCTCGGTTGCACACTTGGGGCTCTGAAACTCTGCCACAAAACCAGATAATTAGAAATGGCTTGTGAGGGGCTCTCGGTTTACTTCTAAAAGTGGCTCCTTTGTTTTTTCTATCAATTATCTCTTTTATGCCTCAGTACCACTCCTGACAAAGCACCAAGCCAGGCTGACTCTGTATGAGATATGACCAACACTGCCCTCTTACTTCACATATTTATTGGGTCCTTGCTGACTTGACTGAGGCTCTGTCTACTGCAACTCTTGAACTTCAAATAACTAGAAACAAATGTAAAAAGCATCTTCTAAAGTCTGAGCTAGAAACTCTCTGCACTTCATTTTCTCAAACTACTTTGCTAAAAACAACCGCACAAGTTTTCAGTATAAATATAGGTATTTCTCTACATATTAATTTTTCCACCTTGGTTAAATATTGCTGAGGCTGAGCTATAATGGCATAGACTCCTGCTTTGACATCCACGGACAAAGACTGCTTAAAAGTACCAACATGGGAAGGACAACTTGGGTTAATGTTCTACAAAGCCTAAAAGTTGAAACAAAAGAGATGTCTAGCAGGATATAGATGGATGTGACGGGAAATTTCTGAATGTAAAATCGTAAGTGGGACATGGGCTCACATTTGACAGTAACGTAAGGCATTGGTGATTTGTAGCAGAGGAAAACTGGTACAGATTGTTCAGCTCTGAATTCTGCGTTCCTCCTGCTGCATAGAGAGTAAACACATCAGTGGAAGGGTTTGTGGGGAATCAAGACTTGCCTCTTCTCCTGTCAAAGTTTGCCTCCCCCTTGTCTTCTCCCACAGTCAAGTTCACCTAGGATCTAGCTTTTTACATTTTTTTTTCTCTTTTAAAATTAATCACTCCATTTTTCCACCTTTTTCTTCTGAGATACCCTTCTTTGGGTATCCACCTTTTAAACTATCAAAGAGGGATGTCAAAAGAACAGAAACGGGCTGGAAAGATTTCATCACTGGAACTACTTTGTGCAGTACTAAGTTCCCTTACGGCTCTCAGAATCCAGGACCTTTGGAGTGTTACGCTTGCATTTACTTCATTAAGAAAGTCATACTCTTGCTCTGTTGATAGTCTTTTAAGTAGAAAAGAACCAATGAACCCTCTGCAGACTGAAGGCTTTCCTCACTTCCAGTCTGACAAAGCCCCATCAGAGAATTGGTAAGGGAAGGTAAGCTTTAATGGAGCTACATAAAATTACCTTAGTTGTGGGACTACTCCAGAAGGAAGAAAATAAGGGAAAATAAGTACTCCAGACTCTGCTTCAGAGGTCAACGGCACACCTGAAAAATGGCGGAGCTGGGACATGTTTCAGACCCTATTGGATTCACTGTAGACAATTCCATTGCCTTATTTTGCCTTTACAAGAAGCCACTGAACAGTGTTACATTTACTGGAGAGCAGCAGGATGTAAAAATACCTTCTGAGAACTGCAGAGCACTGTAGTGCTCTTCAGCAGTTCAGCTTTTGAATGGCAAGTTTTTAAAATACAAGTTGCTTTTCAGAGCCTTATTGAAGTTCCTTTTTAGACAACAAATGCGAACCAAATCGTTCTGTACAGTCCTGAAGCACAGTTTGCGCTTAGTGTTTTCCCACTGTGTGCTTCGAGGACCACAGATGGTTGGGGATGGCACACGTTGAAACAATTAGAGCCACAGTTGTCACCAGGCAGTCAAGTGTGAGCTTTACCTTTCAGCACGGTAGCTATTTCTGACACAGAGCTCATCTGCAGAAGTGCTGTCAGCACTGCAGACTGCCTTTGTTGCTATTATAACAATGACTTGTTTGCAACAAATAATGTAATTGCCAAATTTAGCCTTCCCCCCCCAAGAGGGCTGTCTATACTAGATGTCAGTGTCTTCAAATGGACCCCATAACACAAGTGTTTGGTTTTTATTCCATCTTTCCTAGGATTCTTACCTACAAGCATGGCTGAGACAGGATTTCATGTGAGAATCAGTAAATTATTTGCCCACTTTTGCAGCCCTGTATGGCCTATAACCGCACGTCCACACTTCATGCTCATGCAGCTCCATCCGAGTAGAACTGAGAAGAGTCTTGCCACCCAAATGTCATTTCATTGTGACTTCTGTGTTAGCTGCCACTTCTTTAAACTCTCAATCTCCTTTGAATAGATGCCTCATGAATGAACATTCACAAAGTCAGAGACTGACCAGGCATTGGTCTAGCAGACAAGCCAGATCTCAGCCACAACCTTTGCTTAGTGTGCCAGTGACTAGTCTGGGTGTTGCCCCTAGTCAGCAGGTTCTTGTGACTCTATTATTCACGTGCACGTTAATCGCACTTGCAGCACTGGGAATGCAGGAACATAATACCTCTCTTTGAAATCTGCTCCCAGAACAAGGTGCTGCTTAGTCCAAGGGTTGTATTTCTTTATCCGTTTGGAGCTTGCCTAACCGGACAGAACATAGGTGCAGGAGCCTGCCCGCTAGCGTTCTCACAGCCTGTATAATGGATGTGAACAGTGGCAACCTGCGGGGATGCAGACGCACGCACACAGAAACCTGCAAATCTTACTTGTGTGAAATCCTACAAACTTGGGAGCCAGAAAGTGAATTAAAATATCAATTAAACTAATAACGTAACTTTTGAGTAGTCAGGACAAGCAGTTAGGTGAGAAAGTTGTTTGTAACTCTAAGTTGTCTGGAGGAGTCAGCGACTGTGACTTGACGTGTCAGCGATAATACGTGTTGAAATGTTCTTCAGACTGTAACCTTTCCAACAAGTGATGAGATCTGGAGTTTAGTAAATATTTGTAGAACATTCCTGAGAGAGCTGTGAAAAGGCTGCAAAGATGTATGTGTGGGTGTGATGGAAAGATTGAGAGCATGGTGTATTCAGGTTCAAAAATGAATGATTTCAGTTCTGTCTGCCTCTTTTATGATCACCCAAATATTACTGTTATTCTTACTATATTTTCTTTTAGCTTATCTAGACAAGGTTTTATGGGTACAAAAACTTCTTTAGATGTCAACAATCCCCAAACTGCTTCTAGAGCTATATAAACTGCATTGCTGTGAGAGCTTCGGTGTGTTTGTTGTCTGGGTATATAGATAAAAATCAGTTAGTATTAATATGTATTACATCATCATTGCTATAACCAGAGGCCTGCTTCATGCACCACAACTCTCTTCTGAAAGCTACGTACAAGAGAGAACAAAACTGTATTCCCTGAACCACAAAGCCTACATATACCTTCATACATATATATTAAAAAAAAAAAAAAAAGCAGGATAGGTAATCCTCTTAATTTTCCATTAAACATAATTATTGTTTAGAAGCCTGTCTGGGTAGTGTCGTTCTGATGAAGGATGTACAAAGCTGAAGTGGCAAATCTGAATCTGCTTGTAGTAAATAATCCAGCATCCCTTATACCTTTTAAAATTAATATCTGAGTGAAATTACAAATAGAAGAACCCCAAGGATAACATTTTTGGTTCTATCACAATAATGCTGCTTAGCTATGATTTTTTTTCCTGCTGCTGTATAGGATTTATGTGTGTTACATAGCTTTGAGCAATACGTGCCTTTCACGTGGTTATGTGTAAGACTTCATCCTTTTGACTGAGCACTGGGTATGGGCCTAGATGTAACGTTGAACAGAACCAAGTGGAGTATTTGGACAACACTTTTCAAGACAAAAAAATGTTCCTGTTCTGCAGGAACACTCACTGGTTGCACTGAAGAGCTCTTGCTTTCTCAGTGTTAGACCCAAACAGCACATATAGGCACGCAGCTAAAAGATGGTGTAGAGTGAAGCTCCTGCTGCTCAGTTCCTACCTGTGAATTACCTACAGCCTGTGGCTACGCCAGGGTATGAGCACATCCTGGTGACTTCCAATGGCAGTAGTTCAACTACGTACACTTAAACGTAAAGTGAGAGAGGGAGAACTTGACTCTAGGTCAGTGATGAAACCACTCCTTTAAGGCGTGAGAAAACACTGTGTGAGCTGTGTGCTGTGCAAGACCAGCAGCGTACCAGCTCTGTAATCACTTTGCACTTGCATTTTGCTCAGGAATGTCTGAATCTGGGAAACATTTCAGTGAAACCTTAATTGCTGATATGAGCCTGCACAATATTTAGATTTTGGAACTGCTTGTTCACAGATAAGCGTTTTGTCAAAAATATCGACTAGTTAGTGCTCGTTTTACATGTACAGACTCTTCCCATGGATTTGGATGAGACACCAACATTTAGGCAAATATTATTAATACCTGAATTCTGATTTGCCTGAACCCAAGAAGTAAGATGTAGAGTGAGTTCCTCAATTCCTTTATGCATACAAGCAACAAAATTCTGTATAGTTCGGTATTTTGATATAGGAACTCCTCCCCTAGGACCTAGCTCTGGAGAATTTTTTTTTCTCCTGAGCTAATAGAAGAAATATAAGCAACTTTCTGATGAGTATTATGAATAGCAAATACTCAGAGATTTCATTTAACACTGGAACAAATGCTGGTAACATTCAGGTGCTGCTAGCAAAAGGAGTAAACAATAAAAAGGCTTTTCTTATGAATTATTACTCAGAATTGTGTAGTGTTGTACTCACAAGTGCTGAAGAAAGCAATTCACTGCAGGCAGGGGATGCAGAGACAATGTAAGGAGAAAACTAATGCCTTGCTTCAGTTTTGCTGTTCAGAGTCTTTAGTTTTATTCCCCAAAGCTCTGAATCCAAGAGGCATTCATGGACATGACAAACATGAGGCAGGTGCTGCTACCAATCATGTCGATTGCTTCACAGAATTTTTAAATAGGACTCCGCATTCGGTGTGTTACTGGAAAAACTTGGCTTTGAGAATAGGCATGCTCTGCAGTTAATATATTGAGGCAAAGCACCTCAAAGATATGCCTCATTGTCAAGTTCCTGGCACATCTGCATGAAAGTCACTGAACCAAATCTCATCTAGAGATCAAATTGCCTGATGTAATATTAAAACCAGTCTCCCTTTCCTCAGCAGCACACTGTAGTGTGTTGTTGTTGTATCGTTGTTTTTTTTTTAAAACAAAACAACAACAACAAAAACCTTTCACATTGTAATAAGCAATCTCTCCTTTAGATCTGCTAAGCAGCTGTTGCTTTAGAACTCCTGGCAATAATGAATCTTTACTCAGGCTCCTATAAAATAATGTCAAGTCTTACACAGCTGCACACCTTCCCCTCTAAAATAGTGCAACATTTTTTTTTTTACCTTTTTCAAAACAATGCTGAATTCAATCAAATGCATAGAAGTAATTAAAGGCATAGAATCTTACATCACATAATTAAAAAACGAAATCCAACATAATCCTTTCTGCATGAGCTTGGAACAAGGCAGAGATAGCCAAATCCCTCACAGAGGCGACCTCACTGTCTCCTTGTATTTTTGTTTTCCTTTAGCTCTGCAAAAAGATTAATATGTTGTTTGCAGAGGGAAGAGGAGAATTATTCACAGGTTCTTACCTCTGCTGCTGGCATACAGGATCACCAGGGCGACCACTGCACAAGTCAGGAGGAGCAGCAGGACAGCCAGACCGATTGTCACAAAGTTCCAGGATTTCTTCCCAGATTTTGTTGATTTTTCCACAATATCCATTTGACTTTCTGATTTCCCCATTATTGTAACTCTAAATTGAGGAGGGGGGGAGGGTAAGAAAGAATTAACAGCACAGCTAAAGCAATATAGGAGAAATGCATGACAAATCAGGGAGAAAAAGGAAGTAGAATGATAGCAAAGGCAGATAAAGAAAACTTCCAAATAATTACATGTATTTATCCATTTGATTGTCCACAGATTTGCCAACCTCATTCTCCATCTCCTGTGCCCACCAGGTTGTCTGCACTCGGGGTGTGCCGCGGGGGGCCGTTCCAGACTAGGCTACCCTAGGCTCTCAGTGGTGCAGTGTCCTAACTTCAGGAGCCTGCTTTGGGGAAGTATGGAAAAGTCTCATGACCAGGTTGGGTAACTCCTTTCTTGCAAACCGGGAAGGAGGGGAAAAACTGCCTCCTTCCACTCCCCACTTCAAAAGTGTCTTGCTGTTTCGAAGAATTTTCTTTTTTTTTTTTCCCCCCCCTCTGTGGATACGAGTAGCTCTGTTAACAGCAGTAGAATCCAAAAAGAGATCCTTCCAGGTGTGAGTGCCTTTGAGCGTCTGCCCTGTCCTTAGCAGAGGTGAAGGGTTTGGAAAGTAGACGGCTCCTAGAACACGTGTCAGCTCCCAGGTCTGCAGGAGTTTGTGACCTCCAGGTTCTTGGTCTTCTCAGAGCCATGCTCAAACTTCGGAGCTCAGGCGAGCGCGGTTCCCAGCTCCAGGCAAATGCTCCTGAGCAGCAGAGGGAGGAGGGGTTGCATGACAGCAGCAGACAGGGCTGGGCACTCCGAGCCTGCACGCAGTGCGAGCTCCGCTCTGCTGCAGCTTCTCCTAAGTTTCCTCTAGCTTCCCTGAAATCTGCTGCCAGGTTATTTGGCTGCTGTGCTTGCAGGAGGAGTGAAGTCAGAGGTGTCAGCCTTCTGAAACCCTCCGGCTCTGAGAGTGCTGGCAGCTTTTGGATGTAATATATGGGAACAGCTTCTTGTTTGAAAACACACCGATTTATAGATTGCTGCAGGCTATGCACAGAATTCTTTTATGCTACTACTTAGAAATCTAGCTGGTAACAACTGGGAAAGTCAGTAAACACAAGGGCAGGATAATAAAAGCAAGGGCAGGATAAGCATCTGATTCCCCTTGAGTTTTATTTTATTCTCTTCCAGAACTGACTTTGGAATGAGGGAGAAGCAGGTTGGTGTTGTGGTTGGTTTTGGGTTGGTTGTTTTTTTTTTTTTTCTTTTGGTGGTGGTTTGGGTTTTTTCTTTTTCTTTTTTTTTTTTTTTTCCCCTGCAGGCTGGTTTATTGAGCTAGTGTAACTTGCTGCCAAAGTTCACACTATATAAATTTTAAGGTTGGTACCTCTCTTGACCCAAGTGCTTCACCAGCACTGCAAGTTTTGTGTGCATTCAGGAAGAAGTGCTGAGGGCAGAGCAGGGATTTGTTTGCGGCCGTTCTGTTTTCTGGGAACGTACCCACAGAATGTTCCCAGAATGTGAAGGCAGACCTGTTTCCCTGAGTGGGGCAAGACACAACAAACACCAGTTTCTTCTGCCAGGAGTCTAAGCCTCCTCTTCTAGTCAGTACTCTGCCTCAAAACTCCTGTGAGAATTTGCCTTTTTTTCAGAGTCATGTTATCTTAGGCTTCTGTCAAGTGTGAAGGCAGCTATTCTCATCCCACCATCTGAAGAGGAGCGTAGGAACACAAAGATACCGAAGAAATCGCTGCACTCGCAGATCCTGGGTGTCCATGTGTGAAAACTAGCTACAGAAGGCAAGGTTGCTTATAAGGACAAAGCTATACATTTAATGATGAGTTAAGTGATCTCTTATTTCTGTTTGCAGGAAGTTCTACATCTAACAAAAGATTACTTGCCTATGTATGTGAATCTTCCCTATTGCTGAACAGTTTTATTGTTACCTTGCAACGTAGCCAGCTCTGAGATAGACCAACCTAGTTAAGGTCCGCGATATTGCAAGAGACAAGCGCCTCGCAGGCTTTAATGTAGTTATTGCTGTAACATGGCTGCAAGATACTGAAGGGCATCATTTTGCTGGTTTCACAGGTGGAGAATCAAGATGCCAGAAATCCAAGAGCTTTATTCCTACCGCTTTCTATGCATGCCTCTGGTAGCCATTGTGACTGCCGGTCTCCAAGGCTAGGAATGCTACGAGTGACCAGAGTCCCTGCTACTCAGGGTGCAGACCCCAGCCGCCTGTGTAAGCAAGAGGTAGAGGACTTAAAGTCCTAAGTAACATCTGTAATAAATAATTTCAGCACGGCCCAAAGCAACTTAAGTGAGGTCACACATGAGCACCATGAATGTAGATCTCTCTTATATCCCCAGAAAATTCCTAGATTGTCTCAAAAAGCCTTAACGTAATCATGCAGAAAATACTTTGTCCTTTAATTTTGGGAGGAAGTGGGAACTATATCAAGAATTTTTCCCTATATCTCTCATGGCTTCACTTCCTTATAGAGCTGAGGAAAAGGTGCACTGTTTCCGATAGGAAGCACGAGGAACTTTGGGTGTAGCAATGGCATTGGCTTGCATTTTCTAAAGGTTGTTAGACTGATCTGAACATTAGACTGGAAAGTCAGCAGGGACAAATATTTTGTATTACTTTTACTCTTGCAGTTTAGCTCTGAAATGCACTGCTTAGTATTTGTAATGAAAATACTTCCATTGTCAGTTCTCGGGCAGGTATCAGTGACAAATACCTGTGAGCCTGTTTTGGGTTAAAGAATGTCAGAAAAGGGATTAGTAAGTTTATCATGTTCCTTCACCTCCTGTTTTAAAGTATTTCTTCACCTGTTTTTTCTACACTAAATCAGCATCTGCATGAGCAATAGCAGTGCACAACCCAAAGCACTCATCCAGAAGTCTGCAGTTGGAAAAAAAGAAAAAAAAGTGCTTCTCTCTTGTATGAGGAGAAGCACCAGCAACTGTAAAGGACATATTTGCAGAATCATTAATTTTGATTGTCTTGAGCAACTTCGTGTGGTCACTGAAATAGGGTAATCCGTCATTTTGACAGCTCTCTGCTAGTGCAGTGAGGTCCCCGTTCTGTTCATTGCTTCGAAGGGGAAAGACCTATTTTGGTTTCTGACACATTTCAGTATCACCCTTGTAGCCTTTATGGCAAAGGAGATCTGATGATGCAAAGTGGAAGTGGGTTTTTGTTGGTTTTTTCTTAAATCTCACATTTGACTAAATTATACATGATGCTTTTTTCTTTCTACAGTGCATTTCGACCAGAAATTGCTAAAAGTAGTTCAGTGCCTTTATACCCTAACGCAGAAACTGAGGCACAGGAAAGTATTGTGACTTGCCAAAGTTACGATTGCAGCCACTGCCTGCAGAAATTTTCCTGTATTAGTCTTTGATCTGCTGGCGTAGTTCACAATCTATTAGACCCTTATTTTACAAATTAGCTTAAAAAGTGTAATCTCTATTTACAGTAATGTGAAGGTGAACACTGATCTGGGGATCTCCTCTTCCAGAAATTGAGGAACGGTAGGAGTTTTCAGTTATTAGAAAACATGGTCTTTCCCCAAAGCAATGTCGATGAAAAAAAAAAAAAATAAGCAGCAATGAGGCATTTGCTGTTTGTATTGGGCTACTTTGAAGGGATCTTTCCCTCTTTGCTTGCTTTGTAACTAAAGGAGGTTCTTCTGTTACTGGAATTTGGATTTGTAAAGAGCTTGCAATGGCAGGGTTGCAGCTTTTAAAAAAAAAAAAA
>VXBL01010366.1:1448891-1648324 GCA_013400195.1 Aramus guarauna
AAAAAAAAAAAAAGCTTCAAATCATAGACTTTTACACTTGGATCCTGGAGGGGTGGAGCTGACGTAGCCAATCTGGATGACTGCCTCCTTTTAGGATGTTCTTAGTGTGAACTTGAAGCCCCCCATGTATGACTGTTTACTAAAGAAGTGCTTCCTCAGGCATAAGGCATCCCAAACAGCACAGAACTGCTGCGGTTCCAGTATAGAGAGGGAGCTGGTCTGGAGTGTGAAATGCTTTTCTTTTTGGAGAGTTTCTCAAGTCCAGGAGGAATTTATGGTCAGAGAGCTCCAGCCCTGAACAGCAAACAGTCAGAGCCAGTGCCTCACTTGCCTGGAAGACTGTACCTGATTCAGAGCTGTGAATATTTTTGCTCTCATATATCCCTTGGAGAATCTGGACTAAGTGTGGCTATACCTGGGACACTGTGCTGGGAGAAGATGGTATTTGAGGATACTATTACCTTTCTCAGAAGTTTGGTTGTTATGTCTTAGTTGCCTACAATGTCAAATTGACCTTCAACTCATTTAGGAGGAATTGATTCTAAAGATAGAAATTGTAGAGAGTTGTACGGGTTTTTTCCTCTGCATATGTTTGCTTTACCATCAGTGATGTATACCTCAGAAACCCTGTCCTAGGATTATCAGAGAATAGATGACCTAATCTAGTTCCCTGCCATCCTGACGTTTTGCATAGTCTTTCCTCAGTGCTGACTACGACCTTCTCCCAACAACTTACTCAGGTTGCCTTAAGGCAATTTGTTGTGTTTAGTATTGATGTAATTGAATGTGCTGGGTCATCTGAACAGATATTCTAATGGTTGCTGCTCTCTGTATACTTCCAGAAAATCAAGGACCATGTGAACAATAGGGTAGTTATTCCCCTGCCAGTGCTCTGGGGTTCTCCTGCAGGTATTAAACAGCTACATCAAATGTATAAACAGCTCGGTGTCCTAAAGCAATCAAAACCAGGGAGGATGTGGTGCTTACATCATCTTTAGTATGATGTGTCTTAAGTATTGCTACCATGGAAACAAGGTATGATCTCTATCTGTTGCACTTTGTATCTCCTTATAAATTGATCCATACTGAGATGTGAGAGAACATCAAAAGCCCAGCACACAGAGGTACATGTACTTCGCCCATGCAAACAGTCACATATAAATCTTGATTTGAGGCTGTCATCCGAAGCCTTTAGAGCGATGTGGGCATGCAACATCTGTCATGACATCACTTCTGTACAAGGTGGCTAATGCAGAGGCTTTTGAAGGGCACTGGTGGGCTGGCCTTGGCAGCTACTCACAACGTGACATTCCACAAGAATTCAGTGCAACTCCTATGATGTGTAACTTTTCCACAAATTCATTCCCCTGGAGCGGGCAAACCTTCTGTTCTGGGTATTGCTGGCACATCAAACCGCGAAGAGCACTCTCTGTTTTGATGCAGCAGCACTGTTGTCAAACCAGCATAATGCAGATGCGGCTTCCAAGGAAAGGGACTGGAAAGGACCCTGCACTGCTTCATGCAATAATGTCTCTGAAAATTCAGCACAAATCTTGCAGAAAGGGCGTTGCTTTAGTACTTGTTGATCGTATGTTTTGATTCTGGCTTTAGAAATGAGAACTGATTAGCTGGTAAACCTCTCTTACTGTTTCATTTCCCAAGTCTATAATGTATGCGCATGTACAAACACCATTGATAGATAGCGATTTTTTGACTTGCAAGTGCAAAAGAAAGGACGCTGCAAATTCTGGCAAGCAAAAATTCTGTAACGTGTGTTCGATGAACAGTTTTCTTCCAATAGTAATTCAACAAGAACTGCTCTGTGGAAAGGTATTTTCCTTGTCTCTGATACAAACAGCAAAAGCAGCTTGTTTTGAAAAGTCATCCATAGGTGAGAAAACAAAGACAAATAGTTTACCAATGAATCTCACACTTTTTTGTCCTACATGTCTGCTTTTTTCCCTTCGGATTTCTTTCTGAGCCCTTTCCTCTTTCAATAGAGGAAAACACAGCAATATGGTATATTGTATTCTATCTAACTTACGAGAGTTTTAGGACTGGGTTACACCTTAATTCTAGTGGGGGCACAATAAAAAATGTAAATGAATGTGTTAATAGACAAAGCACATGCATGTGCTCCCTTGCATTGCAGCTTTGCATTTCACTTTGATTCTGTTGCTTTGGATTCTGCTACTGATACTGATAACAAATATTTCACACTCAGAACAGATGGGTCAGTTAAGAGTGGATTTTTTTAAACGTGTGAAATCTTTTTTTTTTCCTTTCAGTCAGTTTTAGTCATCACATACAATCCAGCAACTATATCTATTCCCATATCCCGGTAGAAGTGAAATCACTTGCATGTGAAATGTTCTGCATTTCTTCTTTAGTGCAGATCACAAATTTCTACCTCTTCTGTGTGTGTGTGAGGCAGGGGTATGAAGAGTAGCTTTGAAACTCTTCAAAGATTGCTTAAAAACTCTTTTGTTGCTTACCTCTGTCTTTAGTACAATAAAAACCACGAGTCTGCAAAGATAACTAATCTCTGTTGTGACCTGGGTTTCAATGTTCAGGTTACATGAATACAAAGATAAATTTCCTCTGTGTATATGAATTAATCTAAATAGGAAAACTCACCTGAACCCAGATTTATAATGCATGCCTAAAATTTTCAGATTTACTATTAACATCACGATTTTTGTTTAGTATCCAAACCAGTTTGCACTATTCCAGTACTGTTGAATATTATTAAATTTTTTGTTAACCTTAGTCTAAGCAGTTGCTTACTTAAGAGTGAAAGGAGTATTTAAGACACTGTGATAGAAATGAGTCTAGTATACGCTTTTACCTTAAATATAGAAGACCATCTGAAGCTATAGGGTGACATTAAAAAAAAACAGCCTAGCCCCCAGTAAGTCAGCACAATGAATGACTCCAGGACAATGGCTGGATGCTATCCTTTGATTTATTGTAGCAGAAATGCCACTGCAGAGGATAACTCATTGTGCTCAAAAATAATGGGTTTGTCTTTGAGAGCCAGTGTAACCCTGTCATCTGTCAACTAGCATAAAAAAAATAAAATACAAAAATCAGCACTCAAATATCTTCTGGCTGGCTACCAGATGTGTGTAGTGTACATAAGTCCTACTAGATGCACATCCAAAACTGATTAGAATTGGGAAAACCTTCAAGTTTAGGTGCTGTTTCAAAACTCTTCACTCATCCTCCCTTTAGAGATAATGATCTTTTGAACATCATCAGAAGAAAAAAATATCAGACATTAGTTGTATTATGTGTAAAAGATATGCAATGATTTCTGCAATGAATTTCTAAATCCATGCACTTTGCACAGAAAAGCAGATAAAAAGGTGAAATTCTTACCTCTGTCTTGTAGAGAATGTTTTCCAGCCGCAAAGTCAGGTGGCTTGTGCAGTTTCTGGGATGTAGTTGAAATGTTTAGTTTTCTGGCAGTCGGAAACAAATGCTTATTTGTATTATCAGCATTGATCTCTTTTAATGGGCTCTCACCAATAATGGTCTTGCAAAGTACCGTGCCTAAATCTCCCTCTCTCCTTCCCCTGTACATTCACTCTCGCACACAGGTGGCTTAGAATGCCCGCTGAATTAAATGCTCTGCTCAGAGGCTTATCAGGGAGAATTAACCCTTTCCACCATATTTGAAATCAGCTGATTCTATGTCTGGACTAGAAAACAGATTGTGCAGCAGGCACGAGCAATGCTGTCCTTAAGTGGACAAGATGATTTCCTAGCTTGTTAGCATTTCCTAATTCATTCTTAGGAAAGTTCTCATTTTACATGACATGCTTTACCTCTTTCCCAAGAGATTTTTCAAGTATCTATGGCAGGAAGACTTCTTCTGCAAGGCAGTGTCTCATATCCCATACACTTAATTTCAGTACAGTGATGAATATTGCAATTACATTTTTAATGACACAATGTTTTAATATTATATGTGCATGACTTAAAAGGTATATTTTAGCATTATTTTGCTGTATGGGAAAATGGATTACAAACAAAAGGAATTTAAAATATTTTACTTGTAATTATTTTCAACTAAGGAGCACGTACAAATTTCAGCTGTAATATCCATTAAAATGTACTGTTTATATCTTACAAATGATAGAAGATAGTTCCGTTTTCCAAGGAAAGATATTCAGACCAGTGGAAAAATATGGAGTCTATAACCATCGTCCTATGCATTTAAACACCATGCACATATCATGTAATTGAACATAGAAGACCAAACCATAAAACCCTCTTCAATAAACTGGTAAACTTGGTTTTGGCAAGACTGTCCATGGTGTGAAGTCCTGAATTATCAAAGTGCTGATAAATATGCTTAACTTCTAGAAAACTTTCCCTTTTCACCCATTCCTTACCTCTTTCTTGCATGCTCACTGACAATTAGGACACTGTTGAGGAAGCTAGAAGGTTTGTATCATTCAGACCGAAGAGGTATTGAACTTGCATCCTGAGTGAACAGTTGTTGGTGGTGTGGAAGGCGGCTGTGGCAGTATCAGGAACTGCAGGATAAAAGAAGGCAGAGAGGGCTGGTCAGGTCTTTCACTGCTGGCAGTGCCCTTCCATCAGGGATGGACCCTGGCTCTGGAGATGTGGAGAGGTACCTGACTGCCCACTAGCACGGATTTGGATTCTAGATGCACCTCTGTGGTTAGCGTTTCCCTCAGGGACGAGCTGGTTGGCGTATGCTTCACTCTCAGAAGCAGCAAACTCTGCATGCGGTACAGGGTGCCACAGCGGCATGTGAAGTCCAATGGACAGCAAAGACTCTGGGGCTAAATCTTAGGCAGTGGCATACCTATAGGAAGGTGCCTAACTGTTTTTATTGTTTCCCAACCCTTGCCATTGTCAACAAAGTAAACCCAAAATCTGTAGCAGCAGGCTGCATGCTGTGGGATGCCCAGGATGTGTTCTTGTTCCCACTGAGGGCTGAGGCCCTGCCTTTACTTGTGCTAGAGAGAGTTGTACAAATGAACAGTGGGTCTCAGACACAGAGGGGTGACCTTTACCAGCATCGCTGACTGGGGAAAGGGTTTGATGGCAAATCAAAATTACAATAATGTAAAATGTAAAAATAATGTAATCTTCAAGACACCTTGTACCCAGAACTAAGAGATACTGACAAGCACCTGAAATAGAGTATTATCCCCCTCCTACAGATGAAAGTAAGTCACACAGAGAATCAAAGTCAAGATTAGATTAATAGACATTGATGCCAGAGGAGCTGTTATGTCTTGCTTGGCATCTGGCAGAACAGAGCAGAGTTTCACACAGATTACTCCATTACATCTGTATCCTCTGTTTGGGCTTAAAAAAAGACCTCCAGACCTGACATAAAGATACTACACCATCTTTAAGTAAGTTGCTTGCAGGACACTACTGGAAGTTTGCATCGTGTTGCTAGAAGTTTATTTAACTTCTAGCAGCCTCATCTAGTTTTGTTTGAATATTTTGTTTCAAGAGGTCCTCATATTGCCTAAAATCTCCTTTGCATTTCTGCTAATGAGAGATAATTATTATCAAGTTCCTACCTTCTTCAGGATAAGCTGACAACACTGAGTTCTTCATTCCCTTTAGTCTAGGCATGTGTTTAACTCATTTCAAAAAAATGCTAGATGATGTTTAGAAAGTATCCATAGTATTTACGGTTAATTTTTTCTTTCCCACCTTGTCTGTTTTATTTCTCTGTGCATTTTTTTTCTTTTAATTTTTGGCCCCTATTGCAATGCCTATTCTGTGAGAATCTGTAGAAATATGAGTGGTCCAGTGTTTGTAGAATTAGAGCCTTCATTAATAAGGTCTCATGTGCATTGGTATTTGTGGGTAATATAACAAAAATAATAGTAATACAATCAACTTGAGAAACCTTAACTGGTGTGTCTGACCACAGACTATTAAAAGGCAGTTTACTGGTGAAATTACTACTTGGTTTAGCTTAGCTTAAAGTAAAACTCCTAATCTTATCTCTAGGACTCTTATCACTTAACATATTTGTTGAATAAACTTTTTAGATGTCAGTGAATTGAATAAATTGATGTCAGTGAATTGAATGTCCCTATGAGACTGAAAAATCTGGAAAATAAATAACTTCAGAAATGGCAATAAACTTTAGCAAATGTTACAGAATGAAGAGGACAATTAAAGGGGAAGCTTTGGGGAGAAACCTCAGTCAGTAATAGACTTACACAGATAGACTGGAGAAGGTCCAGTGGAGGGCGATGAGAATCGAAGGGCTGGAGAACCTGCCCTGTGAGGAAAGACTGGAGGAGTTAGGCCTTTTTCTCCCTGTAGAAGGGAAAGCTCAGGGCACCTCATCAGTTATCCAGTAGTTAAAGAAAGGCCGGCTACAAAGAGGATGGAGGCTCTCTCTTCACAAGGAGCCACGTAGAGAAAACAAGGGGCAATGGGTGCAAGTTGTATTGGGAAAGATTTCATCTTGATATGAGAAAGATATTTATTTATTTTTACCGTGAGAACAATCAACGACTAGAACAAACACCCTCTCCAGGAATGTGGTAGAGTCCTCCTCACTGGAGGCTTTCAAGATGTGATTAGACAGGGTGCTAGATAATCTTGTCTAGGCTCCCTTTCCCATGAGAGGTTGGCTCAGATCATCTTTTGAGGTCTCTTCCAACCTGGGCTATTCCATGATTCTATGACAAATGTTTTGTGGGTAGGAATTAGTTTAAGTGTGTGCTTAAAAGGTGTGTTGAATCAGGTGTTGGATACCAAATCTACCACAGGTTACAGTCAATTAGAAGTCTCCCTGTTGAGAAATGATTTGGGTCTTTTGAAATGACACGGTCTATTCTAAACTGTCAGTTCTGTGGCATTTCCCTCTACATCTCTACTTGATGTGTGATTATATTGCAGTTCATCAGTCAGGTTTATTAGGAGGCTTAATTGGATTGCATTAGCTGGCATTTAAGCCATCCAAAACAGTTGAGAATGCAATCAATTGAAACATCCAAACACATTAATGATGTAGGCACAGGGCAATTTATGTAGATGGCTAATTACCTGTTTTCTCCAGTAAGTAGATTTTACTGCCCAAGAATGGACAAATGATGCATGCGAAGAAAAGAAACAGCATTGTAAAAATACTGTTGGCCAGGTTGGGGGGGAAAAGAAAAGAAAGAAAGAAAATGGCAAGGTGTAAATGTTTCTACTTTAAAACACTATACTAAAAGAACAAACCCTACACCATTAGCAGCATTTAAAAGTATACCTAATATTGTAAGATTTTACTGTGACTTTTAGAGAACATATTGAGTACATTACCAGTGTTTGAATGTGTCATAATATGACATCTGAGGTTTCTAAGCAATCAAGATGCTCCATGAGATGGTCATTTTAAGTGGGAATATACTAATCACTGTCAATTTTTTCATTTCATCCACTACTGATCTGCATCTAAAAACGTGGTCCCCTTGTGACTTCAGATCCCTATACATCACGCTGTGTGACACCCATGAAGCATATTTGCTAGGTTGCATGAGGCATACGTAGCACTGACTTGGAGATGAAAGTACAACTGAGGGGGATAACAAAATGCGAAACAGGAATGGAATGGAATCATTAACATCCTCCTGTGTTTCCTGCTCCCTCCTACACTCCCCCTCTGGCTTTACAGCTAAATTTTCCAATTTACTGTGACGCAGTTCAAGAATGAGACATGCAAACTCATTATCAGATACTGTTCTTAATTTCCTTTACAGTCTGTGGGGAAATCCTTATGCTAGTTTATTCTCTGTAGCTCTTGACTTTTTGGAATCATGTAGGGAACATACAGATACAAGAATGATTGAGCTGGATGGTAAGACACTTAAAACCACAGCTAATCTGGCAGGCTAAACTCAGTCTCGTACTGTGCGCAGAACAAGTACTCAGTGGTTCTCAGGAACAGAGTAGACTTGCCTAGGTCTCAAGGAGGTCTTGGCTACGCATCATAGGCCCAGATTAAACTTTGGAAATGAAGTGAATTGAAAATTAGATAGTTGTGTAGGTCTTAGATGTGTAGGTTATACACCTGTATTGAGGTGTGGAACCTGAGGGTCAGTGGTGCTGTGCTGTGGCAAAAGGAAAGGCCAAGACCAGGCAATGGCAGCTGACCAGAACAGAAGCTGTATTTTTTCATTTGCACACCTACTGCCACTCCATTGGTGAGAAACTAACACCACTATAATCACGATTGCTTTCCACTCTCTGCTGACATATCTTTAGGACTGGCTCATGTTCTCTAACCTTGTCATTTGGGGTGGCAATTTGTCCCCCACCTGTCCTCATACTTTCTCAACTGCTGAATGCTACAAACAGCAATATCATCCTGTGTCTTCTACCCTCCAAGCACTCTTGTGACCCAATAGACCACTGGTCCTGTGCTTGGGGTGTCAGTCACGCACATCTGTGAGGCAGGTGCATGTTTGCAGTATTCTTTGGCAACCTACAGAACAAATGATATGTAAAAGTCATTCCTGGAACCCACGGCAGGAGTAGGAGGAGAAAGAGCTCTCCAAATCCCACAGACTTTGGAGTACTGTGTCTTCTAAGTAATGAGTTGCTTTCCTTAAGGTGTTATTGAGTAATGGCTGACTGAACCAACAGATTCCAACATAGACCAGTTTAGCTGAAATATGACTGAAATAGCCAAGACTCCAAAGGCAGACTATAATGGCAGCGATAATTTCATGTAGTACATTAAATCAGTGGTGACAGTGACTCCTCAGAGCCCGGGCAAATTGGAAATTGCTTGGTGCAGAGGCAGTACAAAGATAACATAGTTAATCTTCCGCAGGGAAATGATAGTAAAAGAAATGGCTTTTAGATTAGCTGTCATTAAAGTGAAACATCTGCCCCTGCAAGTCAAGTGGAATGTCCTCACTTATGCACACGGAAACTCATTAAAGTTACTGGGTTTGCATGGCTGCAAGCCAGAGCTGAATTTCCACCATGATCTAAATCTGGGAAGCACAATGAATTAGGCTGAAACTCAGGAAGATGATTTCCCAGGCAATATGTCAGCTTCAAAAATGCATTTGATCAGTTGCTGAAATTGGCTGATGTGTTTAGATTCTTTTAATACCTGGGAGCACATAACTAACTGAAATAGAAAAAATAAATGGGAGTCATATGATTTTAAAAGAAATAAAACCTTTTGAGATCAGAGAGGTTCAAAGTTTAGCTCTGTCTGAACTCTGAGGAAAAGCTTCCAGGTGAATAATTAAGTCCAAACAATTTGCCATAATTTCTAAACTGTTCTTTGCTGCTGGACTGCAGAGCATAAAGTCAGGAAACTTTACTTGTGTACCCGTATTTGTGATGCAAATATTTTCACTTTTGATTTTCCTTTTCTATTCTTGTAAGGAATGCTGAATACATCATAGAGGCAAGACTGGTAGGCAATTGTTCGTGGAGAAACATTTTCAATCAAGGTTTTAAAGTTTTCTTTCATTATTCACTACCCGGTGACAATGTGCAACAAGGTAGTCTTTCTGCAATTATTACAGCCTGATTGGTGTGTTACTAAGGTTGCAGAATACTTTGAAGGAACAAAGAGTTGAATAAACTACAGATATTTAATCTTTGCTTGGGGTGAATGCAGCTTCAAGCTGGTTTACAAATAAACAGCATCCAGTTCCACTACTTACATAGGTTATCAGGCCATGTTCTCTTCTTGATCACATTAGTGTTGATTCATATAAATACACTTGAATTCTTCACAGTTTTCTGACATTTACAGCAGCATGCCATAAGGACATGTCCCAAAACATGCTGCACAAGAGACTTTCAAGGAGCAAATATTACAGTAGAGTTCCTTTTCTAAATAACTCCAACCATCGGCTGTGTGCACAGAATGAGTGATTTGTCTCAAAGCTGTTGGAAACAGCTCCACAATCTTGATGAATTGCAGCTTAACGTTAAAGAAACATAGAGAAATGACCACTGCAGGTTTTCTGTCCAGATTCTTCAATCTGGAAGGAGTGGAAACAATATCCTGTTAGAAAATGGCATGTATATAATGAAGTAGGTGATTCAACTGAGGAGTCCCAGACTCTGGTATGGGTATGGCAACAGATAAGAACTGAGATTTATCAGCCTGGAGGGGAAGGAGATGTTTGTTGATAGATACTGATAGGTTTCTGGTGCATAACTATTGCTGGCGGGGGAGACTGGCCTGAAAGGAAAGCAGCCAAAGCTAGCTCCTAGCAAGAACAGTGCTCTCTCTGCTGATTGCTGATAGCTTGTTTAACATAGCAGCAGTCTGGCTCTGGCCAGACTCAAGTGCAGTGATCCTATTAAGGCATCTGAAATGGTCTTCATGGCCTCACTAGCACTGAGTGAAAGATCACAATTAGCCTGAGTTATAACCAAAGCCAGTGATGGTGACTGTCTATTAAAAGTCTGGGTACTCAGAAAAGAGTCCTTCCCTGTAAATTGCAGCATGTTGGGGGTTTTTTGAAAGATACCATCTTCTGGCAAAGCTTAGCGTAATAGAGCAGTGGAGGTATGTGAACGTGCAAGCGTAGGGATGCTTTTGGCCATTAATTGCGTGGGCTGGGCAGTAGCTGAAAGAGATGGGTCACATTCAATCCCGTCTGCTCCTGAGGACTCCAGGAAATGAGTGTCAGAATGGGTTGTGGTGAGTGTGAAATTGTGCCAGGCGTGCATAATGCAGTGATGCTGCTAATCAAACCCCTCTCACTGTGACTAATCAGAAAGATCTATCTGATATTCCACAAAATTAGTTGGAAGAGCAAGTACATAATGGAGAAATAAAGAACAAATAAGAATCTTAGGCACAGGCAATGATAAGGACTTTGATCCACAATAGTTTAGTGGGCACAGAAAGAGGACAGAGAAGATAAATAAAAATACTGATGACAACAGTTAGGATCTGCTGAGAGAAGCAGCCAATAATCTAGACCATGAGCAACAGATAGAAGTTATCTGGTGCTTAAAGAAACAGCAGCTATAGGCACCTGAAAACAAATTTGTCCTCAGCGTAACTCAATAGCAATCTTGCAGGGATGCATGTGGTCCCTCTTATTAAAGGAAAATTTCTTTAGGGGTAATAAATGCACTCTATTCAGAGCAGCAAAGAAGAATATATTGCTTAACAAAACACAACATTCCAAAACTCCCCAAGCTTCCTAAGAGGCAGGCCAAGGCCAAGGAATGGAATACTAGTATGGGAGACAGGACAACTAGACTGTCTTCCCAGTACTGTCCATGACTATCAGGTGGTCTGAGAAAAGTTGAGTGTCCTGTTTTTACATAATGGAAAGACATGGGACTTTAAGAAAATCTCAGCTCACTAGAAATTACATAGTAAAAATCAGAAAGTTAGTACTGCTGCTCTCAGCAGAGAGGCTGTTAATCCGGGAGGCTATGTGGACTGTTTTCTCCTCCTCCTGATTTAAACCCTGATTATTTCTTCATGCAGTTTTTCACTGATATTCTCATCTGTCAGCATGAATAACTGGAAGGAGAACCAGATTCGTGGTTTCTCTGTAATGAAGTTATTTCACTTGAGTGCAGCTGAGCATCTGTGTGTCTGTTCTTTGCATGTCTAGATTTCCACAGCTATATAACATCTTCAGCAATATCAATTGTGGCAAAAGAGGCTATACGTTGCCTCCATTGTCTACACAATGCGAGTATATTGCATAGACACAGACATCTTGGACTAGACATTAGGAAGTTCAACAAAGCCAAATGCAAGGTTCTGCACATAGGTTGGCACAATCCCAAGCACAGCTACAGCCTGGGTGGAGAATGGACTGAGAGCAGCCCTGAGGAGAAGGACTTGGGGGTGTTGGTTGATGAAAAGCTCAACATGACCTGGCAATATGCGCCTGCAGCCCAGAAAGCCAACCATATCCTTGGCCGCATGACCAGCAGGTTGAGGGAGGGGATACTGCCCCTCTACTCTGCTCTCATGAGACCCTACCTAGAGTACTGCATCCAGCTCTGGGGTGTCCAGTAAAAGAAGGACATGGACCTGTTGGAGCGAGTCCAGAGGAGGCCACAGAGATGATCTAAGGGCTGGATCACCTCTCCTGTGAAGACAGGCTGAGAGAGTTGGTATTGTTCAGCCTGGACAAGAGAAGGGTCCAGAGAGACCTTAGAGCACCTTCCAGTCCTTAAAGGGGCTACAGGAAAGATGGGGAGGGACTGTTTTACAAAGGCATGGAGTGACAGGACAAGGCAGAATGGCCTGCAGCTGAAGGAGGGGAGATTTAGACGAGATCTGAGGAAGAAATTCTTCCCTGTGAGGGTAGTGATGCCCTGGCACAGGGTGCCCAGAGAAGCTGTGGTTGCCCCATCCCTGGCAGTGTTCAAGGCCAGGTTGGATGGGGCTTTGGGCAACCAGGGCTAGTGGTGGGTGTGTCCCCCCATGGCAGGGGGGTGGAACTGGATGGGCTTTGAGGACCCTTCCTACACAAACCATTCTAGGATTCTATGAAAGTTTCTTTACCAAGAGGGTGCTTAAACACTGCAAGAGGCTTCCTAGAGCCCCAAGCCTGTCAATGTTTAAGAGGCAACTGGACAATGCCCATTACATGCTTTAACTTTTGGTCAGCCCTGAAGTGGTCAGGCAGTTGGACTGGATGATCATTGTATGTCCTTTCCAACCAGAACTATTCTATTCTAAAAGCCACAGAAGGATCAAACTGCTAAAGAGATAAACTATTGGCTGACTGACACTGAGCAAACCCGCAACTAAAAGAGGCAATGCTAACAGAATAGCAATGTGAAGCTGTGAAGAGAGTTATTATTCCAGTCAATCAAAACCACAAAACAAAAATCAAGGGGAAAAAAAAAGAATTCCAAAGCTCTGAACAATTGCTTCTCAAAAATTTCAGCATAAGACACAGAGAAAGTGATTATTACTTGAAGAAAAATCAGCAAAGTTACTTCTTTAAGCTTGCAAATGTAGCAAACGGTTGTTAAAGGATATAATTTCATGCTTGGAAAGAAACTATCCTGTAGCACCTTGATACTAACTAGGAGCAAAAAGTACTCCTCAGTGTCACTAGGATTAAAATCAGGATAACTTTTCTTGCTTTTGAAAGGAAATAAGCCCACTCTTACCTGTGCTCTTAGGGAGGAAAAGAAAGGAGCATGCGGAGAGGAGAAGAAAAAAAACAGATGCAAGGGTACAGATGGTATCATTGCCTATTGGGTTGATTGCATGGCTGGCGAATGAAGTGTCACTCTGGAATGCTGCCTTTCAGAAAACAATGTAACAAAAAAGAAAATGTTCCATTTCCCTTTCATCCTAATCAAAGCAGGAAAGCAGTTCTCAGTATTGCTTTAATCTTTGTTTTCAATAGTAGTTTCTATTTTTCTCCATGGTTGTATTATCCCACTCCAAAAACAGTGGGATGAATTCACTCAGAGCAGTCAAAACAAATATACAAGTCTGTTGTTTGGGGCCCCACCTCGTTGTTTCCTTTTTGCACAGCACAGGCATGCTGCTTCCAAATTAAGCTATAGACTCCCACTGCATGGATGAAACCACAAACCACGCAGAAATAGGGTGTATCGGCACTATCTCTGTGCTGGCCCCTCAGTCTAGCTGTCCTTACAGGTGGTGAAACTAGCTTTATACGCGACAGCAGGCAGAACCCTTCGGAGCATGTGAGATGTTGATTCCCATCCTGTCCAGCACGGATGATGAGGAATGAGTGCTGAATCACTGCAGAGCAATCACATTACCAGCCTGGCTGCTGCTTCCAACCCTGACCTCCTCCGTGTACACTGATCGCTTATTGATTAGTTCATGCTCCAGTGCTGTCTTTTGCACACAAATATCCAGGAGTGTGAAAGATGATACTTAGCGGGCTCTTGTAGATGCCCCTTCTGAGAGATTATCTCCAGTTTGCACTGGCAAACAGAGACACAGCGATCTGGAAGTCCAAGGTGAAGTCTGGAGTACAGCTGCCCGTGGATCCTAGATAACAGGCTATTAGTCACTAGATTGGATGTTTCATCTCTGTTGAGTCTCATCCTTCATGTTATCTGTGTTCCCTGGGACAGAAAAACAGTGTACTTAGCACTTGTACTGCTCCGCTCGCCTATATGGGTGCTGATCATTGCAAATCCACTGGATTATGACAAGGGCAGTTCCTTCCATTCAGGAGTGGCTCATCTGAGTGGTGTAACATGGTCCTTCCCAAACACATTACAAATGTTGCTTTTAATTGATCTTTTTGACTGACCCATAAAAATAAGGCTACTTAATTGAACAGTATGTGTTAAAGCTAATCAAATGAATAGCAAGGAGGTATGTGATTATTAATCGTAAACTGCAACCTATTGGAATATTTTCCTTCGCTACGATTGGAAGCCACATGTTAGAATTAGTTCAGTTTAGGCAGATAAAACACTTTCTTCACAAGGATGAATTTACATACATCCACAATAATTTTAAAGAACACTGAGTACTGCAATTTGCTTTTTTCTCATAGCTCTCTTGGTCAGTTTTGTTTCACTACCTGAAATTTTCTACTTCTAATCTTGCTGTACCATGTTCAGTGCCATGTCCATTGCATATTGAGCACGAGCGTCACATCTTTCCCTTATTCTTGAAGCCTCACAAACAAACTAGAAAGCAATCAGACACTGGAAAATCCCCAAATAGATAAATTAATGTATGCTACAGCTTGATGCCTCTCGCTTAAGTCTTGTTTTCAGCTTTTTAAGTTCCGTATTTTTATCGATTTTAAGACCATAATCTGTAATTTTCCAGGCTTCTTCATAATGCTGCATTTCAAAATTATGTTGTGCAATCTTATGAAATGTTTTGGTTAAAATTTCACTGCCGGGGCCATTCATGATGCTACGCAATGCTATAGTTTCATCTAACTGCAGTGCCTCAATATACTGCTTAACGGCTGCTTCTTCCTCAGCCATTGACAATAGCAGGTGTCCTTTTGAGCAGTGGTCCTCAACACGTGTTTTAAGGCTGTTACAGCCATGCTTCTGGATCACTTTCTCCATATCTTTTAAAGCTTTGTCGTATTTTTTCAGGTGCGTAAGGCAAGCAGCCCTCAGTCTGAGATACCTTGGATTATCTTTGCTTGTCAAGATAGCCAGGGTGTAATAACCAAGAGCCTTCTCATAGTGATATCCTTTAATCAGTGCATTTCCTTCCTGAGCTGCTACCTGTGGACAGAAAGTTATTTAATATTAGTTATTAAAAGGGGAGAGGGGGGTATAGTTAAATATCTAGTCTGGATTGGCCACAGGTAGACACAGACACTAAGAAATTTTGGATACTTTTTCAAATGTTAAAATTGCATTGAGTTAGAGAACATATAATTGGCATATTTTTTGCATGCAGATATAAAAATCTCAGAACAACAGGCACTTGCTGTTATCTCAAGAATTTATTAATCTCTTATGAACTCTTCTTTGTTTCTTCATGTATTGCTAAAACTTTCTCAGAGCACTGCTTCTGAAGTTGTTTACATTCCTCAGGAATGATATGTGAATTGAAAACTGAATGGACCAAACTCTAAAAGTAGCCAGTGTTCTTTTCATGAAACCAAATTTCTGCCATTGTCTGCTCTAACAGGTGACTATATGGACATTGCACCTTCCGGTCAGTAGATAGCCCCAGGTACTGCCCCACAAATATTTGCACGTGCTAATAATGAAGGTTGGTCTGTACTGAAGTTCACCTAAGCTATAGGAAACAATGGCCAACTGCTGGCTTTACTGATCATTAATCTCAAGTGCAAGTGAACTATCTGCCCTTATTTGAAGGGAAAAACGACAAGAAGAAAATAGAGAAGGCAGGAAGAGCCACATAATTTTTAGGTTCATAAAGGTCAATAAAGAGAACTCCATTAGAACTATTTGCCTCAGATGGATTTCTCATTATTTCCCTTTACTGGTAATAAACAAAGCTTTTAACATGCTGCAGCAGAGTGAATATTTAAGTTATAAACAAGGCTGCCACCAGCAGCTTAGGTCTTACAGAAAGCTGAGACTTCAACCACAGGATAAATGTTTTCATCAGTCGGTTTCCATGGGATATCACACATTGCCTTTGGATATTTGTGGCTCCCTAAATTCAGTTAGCCCGACCGCTGTCTCAGTAGCTGGCTTGGGTCTTCCAGTCTCTCTGTGTGCTTTGTCTTTTTTGTTTTGGTTGCCTTAGATTAGAATTGATTGCTGTTGAACAGAACTAAGAAAAACAGGTTCTGGATAAAATGGATCAATATTGCAGGTCAAGTCTGAGCACCTCATCTGAGACCAGTGGCATGAAATAATTTCACCATTCCTAACAGTTTATGAAGAATTCTACCCTGGTTTGCTATAAAGGAATGTAAAATCCTAAATGTAGTTATATTTATTAGAGAGTCTCTCAGCTTCCACATGTAGAAATAGAGATAAGACCTCTCCTCAAATAGTGTCGATCACTGCCTTTAATAGTTCTGGCCAAAAATTGTAAGGTAGCCTGTCCAAAACCATCTCAAGTATCTGTCTGTGTATACATCTGAGGAGAAGCAAATTTAGTTTGTTCTTTCAAGTGTTTTTAAGGCAACTAGTCAATGCAAATGCTTTCTCAGTGGCAGGATTTTAACAAGAGATCAAGGTGGAATTGCATCTGTGTGCGAGGAACATCCTGACAAGGGAAGATTTTATTTCCTAGAAATTCTGAAGTTCTAGATCGCATTGTTCTAAACAGCGCAGTGCAGTCCCTCAAAATACCTTGGATTCGTATAGTTAAATTGTAATTTTCAGCCTTTAAAGTGCATTTGTTATCTCAGTGGCAGAAGAAAAATATAATTTTTGTTGTTCTGCTGAATGACTAATTTAATGCTGAACATGCTAGTGTGCTAACCAGGATCACTTTGGTTTACTGCACCACATACAACATTGCCACTTATTAACTGAGCCACTGCTTTCACTTCTTCACATTTCACTGAAGTAAGCAACCCACAACCCCCAAAGTAATCAGTACATCAAATTCTGGATTTCCTGCCATACTTGGAGGAAAAAGGCACATCTGAGAACAAATTATTCTCTCTCATCTTCACCGATAGAGTAAATGTGTGTTAGGCAGCTGGATTCTCTTCTGGCTCTGCCTGAGTTAAAAGAACTGACCTGGGAGTTGTTTTTGGTGTATAACACAGACGGATTAATTAGTGGTTTACTTACACATCTTCTTCTGAACAAAGATAAATTTGAAAAGAAGACTTATGGAAAGAAGATACAGGAAGTGCATAGAAAGCCAGAAGGATATCGCACAACTGAGTTGAGCTGCTCTCTGCATGTGGCTTTTGAGAAGCACTTGCTTGCCACCAGCCCCATTGCAGGTGACTTTGGAAGGTCAAGAGCAGGCTATGTAGTCCATTCACAAATGTACTGTAGTCCATCTTCCAACTTGTCACTAAAGATTGGATTCTGACTTCCAGACTGAAATAATTTTAGTGCCATCTGGAAAGGGCTAGCAGGCCGTGACTGCTGGTTGGACTTCTTCCTGGATTAGGTCTCTGTGTCCCCTTCTGCCATCTAGTTATCTCACTGTGTGATAAAGGACTGGAAATACACATATTTTTGCTGCATTTTTGGTTCCAGACCCTAGTGACTAATCTTATGCTGAAATCGATGAAGGTTCAATTCCTTAGAAAGAAAAGGAGTAAGGAGTTTAACAGACATGGAATTATGGACTTATGGGCAAGGGTTAGTCTCTGAGCAGTAAATAGCAGTAAATACCTGAAGATGGACTGATAAGCACTGAGCTTTGGAAGAGGGTTGGATGTTTGCAGAACAGTTTGGAGCAAGTCTTTCCTTCTATACCTGCAGACCCTAGTTGAGGTCCACATGCCATGAAGGGATGTGGAATGGCAACTTCTACTTTGGGCTGAGGGCCGAACTCTGACACAGACCATATAGGTGTTGAGACCATTTTTGTAGGAGTCAGCTCTGGATATCCTATGGCGCCAACAGAAAACACAGCTCTGAGGATCTGGGCAAGGAGCAAGCAATCAGTCATGCATTTAACCTTTGACATAGGAAACCGAAGGGTTGAAGCTGCACTACCAGCAAGCAAACTCCCTTCCTCTGACCTTTTGCAGTTTAATAAATCTTTCAGATACCTATTCCCATGTGGCTCTCCCAGTTGTTTACAAATTTCTTAGCATGGGACCCCTTAGACTATAAATAATAGAAGAATTTTATTGCTTTGTTTTTCATGAAAAAAAATCAGTACATCAAGGAGATCTCCTTCCTCCACCCTTTCCTATTCAGCTTATGTAGAATTATTTTTAGCTTTTCAGACCAGACTCCAGGATAATGATGACACATTTCTATAATGCCTGTAATCTCCAAACACTCTAAACCAACGTGGCAGTAATACTTTTGCACATGGAGCGCTGAGACTAAGGGCTGAGCGTAAACTGCTAAACTCTTCTTTGCTTCAGTCTCCGTATTTGTGAAACGGAGGTTAACAGAAAGAGCACCCTCCCCGAGAGTGTGGTTAGGAGCCATGGCAAATTAAGGCCATCTCTGGGCTTTTTGGCACTAATTCTGTCTGTAAGCTTTTTTGCTTTTACTGAGATCTTCCTTTCACACACAAACTAGAATAACCTTGCAGGCAAAAGGAAGCACTACCGGAAAATCCTTTGAGACACCGGGCAGGTGGATTAACCAATTCTTTCCCAACCCCAGCAAAGCACATACTTAGCCCTTGTCACAAAAGACATATAAAAAAAAAAAATGCGATTCTGGGCTAATCAGTAATAAAAGTAATCACACTCAGTAAATCTTGGAAGATTAAAGATGCCCAGGTGCTTGAGTCCAAATGTTTGCTCAGTTGAAGAAAAGCACAAGACTAAAGATTAAAAAAAAATAAAAAACCCCACTCTATTTTACTTCCAACACTGGTATTGAGTTTCAGTCTTGAAATCAGTGCAGCCACCCCTATTCTCTCAAGTGGCAGAGCAATCTTTCATGATAAATAAGCCACCAGTAAAGGGTTTTATTCCAGACTCTGTTCAACAGCTGCCAAAAGAAGACAGAAATAATGTGCCTCTCCCATTTTAAAGGTTTCACTAATCTTTGGAATCAGTGAGTTCCTAATACATTGGTGCAGTTTAAGCTGTACAAAAATTTTTTTTCATCTCTCTTTTTTTTTTTTTCGTTATTGATAGCATAGAAAAATCCCTCCTGTGTTTTCTCAGAAAGCAGCACGCATGGACTTAGCTGAGAGACTTCCATACAGAACAAGTGATGTGGCAGCAAGGGAAAAAATTCAGCTGTAAAATGTATCTTCATTTATAGACACCTCCTTAGGGCCTTAGACACATTCCTGATTCCTTAGACACATTCTTGATTGTACCTTTATTAACTTTATATAGTGAAAGATTGCAAATTGGCTCTAAAATCTTCAAACTCTTCCCCATAAGACTGAACTTTTTACATTATTCAGAAGTGAGGGGCTCTTTTCTCTGTAATGGGGTGTATCTAGGGACCGGTAAATTAATACTTGTTTACTTATATTCTCCTGCTGTTTTGCTAAAACACATACAAAGTACTCCTCTCAAGATGCATTAAGTCTATCAGCATGTTGTTTGTTTTATAACCTGGGAGAAAGCATAACAATATAGCTTCTCACCAGGGCGCACACAATCTACAAATTGAATAAAAGGAAGCAAACATTCTCAGAACACGGAGCTTCTGGGTAATCAGAATTTCAGATGCTTGAGTGAATGTTAAAACTCCTCACCATCAATCTGACCTTGTCCCGTCTTATTATTGGAGATGCTTTTTCAGAGGATGTACTTTGGGGCAGAAACTTGAAAAAAATACTGAAAAATACATACTTGAGTGGACTAGAGCAATGTGCCATTTTTGTGTCAAACAGTTTTAGCTAAGAAAACCAATACCAATCTCAAAGGCTAGCCATTTTATAAAAATGTGAATATATTTAAATTTCCAAATGTTACCCAAAAGAGCAAAAAGGATTGACACGTTTAATGTGACTGAATCAGAACCTTCAGTTTCATTTCATAAAGAAAATATGAATGCCCCTTCCCCAGAAGCCAGCTATGAGCAGCATGTAACGCATACAGAGTACAATACTAGCAGCGATCTTGTTACATCTCCAGCTGCTGTCCCTCACATCCCCTGCATTTTAGTGTTGGGATTAAACAGGTCTCATACTAGGGAGACCAACCAGAAATTCACCCAAGTGGTAAGAAGTGGTAATGATGAATTATTAGAGACTGAAGCAAGGTCACTGCAATGAAAGAAGTTTGGATTCAACTCCCTAATCTGGCTGAAGTGAAGGCTGCAGGAATAAGTCAATTTGTTCCTCGTTCATCTGATGAATGGTCTTCCCGCATACTTCTGTTCAAGACAAGGCAGGGAAAATCTCTGCAGACTAATTTTGCTTCCCATTTCTTTCCCCACTGAATCCTTAAATGTGGCATCAAAAAAGAATTGTACCTGAGAGAGGTGCTGCTGTTGCTTAGCATCTACGAAGTTCAGGAGAAACCCCAACTCCCTTTCATCTCTCTTAGCTAGGATGCTGAATGAGTGAGCTGCCGCTGCCACGTTCCTCCTCTTCAGCTGCAGCAGAGCGAGTCTTGCACTAGCAAAGTCATCAGCAAGAAAGTGACCAAATGCTTCCTGAAGGTGATCAAGGGCCTCTTCACACTTTCCTGTTGGTTAACACCAGTACAAGCTATTTAACCCATTCCATGTGGAGAAAGAGACATCAAGAAAACTTATGGAAATGGGATTTAGGTAGCCTGTCTGCAGTCCACATCTAAGAGTATTAATTACTTCATACCCTTTCCCAAAACATTTACAAACTTCCCTTGAAAAGTACTATACAAAATACGCTTGCCATTTAACATTCACTTTCTTTTGATTTACTGCTCATTCACTTAGTCTGATCAGCTATATAAAAGAATGGGAACTTACCATTTGCAATCAAAACATCTGTGTAGAAAATGTGATGATGTGCATCCTTGCAAATTTTAATGAGTGCTTTCGCAATCACAAGAAGATCCCTGAGGGTTTCTTCTTTTGAAAGGTCTTTAGTAGCAACAAGCTCAGTTAACGCAGTCCTGCCATGCTGAAGGAGCCATTGAGTGATCAACCCTTGGGCTTCATGCTTTAAAGACAGGATTGCTGGGATCACTACTGCTGCCTCCACCTTCAGTGCCGAGATCACATCTTGCACTGCCTCCTGTGTAAAAACAAGCCCCAAAAATTAAATGGTAGCAATAAGTACGTATTGATAACTTGTGCTTTCGGTTCTCTGCTGTCCCACAGGCCATCTGCACATCTTTGGAAGCCCTTTGCTCTTCCCTGTCTTTGTGCTGCCTCTTTTCCATTTGCAAAGCTGATATAAGAGCATAAAGACAGGTTTGAATGACTGTTTGCAAAATGTTTTGAACTCCTCAGATTATCATTGAAAAAAATTCTTAGAGCAACAAGAAAGAGATGCTGTGAATGAGTAAGTGCAGGCAGGATTTGGCTCAGCCAGGATAAACCAGCACAAATCCACACACCCAGTTGTGACACGCAGGAAAGTGTAAGGCTACTGACCATATTAGAAGCAGATAAACCATGCAGACATCTGACGTGATTTGCAGGCAATGCTATCCTGCAATCTCCAAAGTCCACTGTAATGTTAATTGCACACATGAGCTTTTCACAGATGATGGAGAGGGACGCACTAAACTTTGAAACAGTGCTTTCTTTTTTCTCTTTCTACATTTCATCTAACACAACATCACGTCAGGAAAACGTGAGATCAAATATAAGGGAGAGTTTGCAGCATTGCAAATCAATGCACGGTAATGAGAGAGAATAAGATCTACGATTAAGGTTTAGTGTTCCTCTCTCTAGTCTTGGGAAAGCAAATCACTAATGTGAAGTGGACTAATTATACACCAAGCCAAAACAAGAGCCTTTCACTGCCCAAATTCTGTGAGAAACTCCCCTGATTTCAGTGAGTCCATGACAAAGTCTGTGATACCTTACACTAATACTGCTTAATACTGTCAGAAAAATCACCAGCAATTAATATAGTGATAATACCTTCTGCTGCTTCAGAGCAAGGTAAATGAATCCTCGTCCACTCAGAGCTTGCACATTCCTAGGGTCCTCTTTTAGGATGGCATTAAAATCAAAAATAGCCGTTTTCTTCTGACCAAGGCGCCCATAACATCGGGCCCTGATGAGAAGGCAATCTTCAGCATAACCACCTGGAGGAGAGAAATGCAGCCATGCTTATTTGAAATGTCTCAAGTCTACTGCGCTAAACCAGGCTGCCATAAATCCCAGTGTGTGCCAACCACTAAGCCACATCAAAGGGCTTCAAAGCGGCTAAGTGAAAATGATGCAGTAGATCTACATGTTGTGTTACAGTGACTGCAGGAATGAAAAGTACCACTTTATTCAGAGCTGTGGCAAGGGTGGAATAAGAGGGATGTGCTGGAGGGAGGCAAATGTGCTATGGTAAGGAACTGCAATCCACAGATGTGACTGGAAGAAGAATAAGGAGGGTGCTGTAGAAGACACCCAAGGATATTCATACAAAGCTATAGAAAAATTCCACTTTGCCTGACGATATCTGAGGAAGTACAATGAGAGTACTTAAGTAGTAGTTTCCTTTATTTTTATTGCCAGTGGAATTCCTATTGCATACTATCAGTTCTGAGTTGAAAGGAAAAAAAGAACCGATGTTTTCTAAACACAGAATCTGTTAAGTGTCCTGCTGAGGCTAGTAAAATTCTGTCAGAGAATGAATTTTCACTGGGGAAGTCTTGAAAGTGTTTTCTGGTGTGTATTACAAAGACCAGGCTACTCTGACGTTCTAGGTCTTGTGGGGTACATGACATTCTGCAGTGAAATGGTGAGTTGTGGTTCAGTGTTGCTGCTCAGGACTGGAGTTCAACGTTTAACTTTGCTTCAAAATTCCTATCTTGCCACAGAAAAAGCACTCAATTGCTCTGTCTGTCATCATCTAACTTGGGAGACACATCTTTCATGGCTGGTTGGGATAATTTCAGTATGTTTGACGCAAGCCACAGAAACATCAATGGGACAGAGAGCCAAAGCAGTTTGGGTGCTATGCTAGCCTAATTGCAATGTCAGCCTAAGAGCTTTGCCACACGACCAGCAGCCTCCCCACCAATGTGAATGTGAACCTCGTCTTTCTCTGTGACATAAAGCTAGCCATGTTTCTCACTTACAGATGGCTGACAGCAGAAACCAGTGCATCTTCCTACTTGCCCTGCAGGCCACCAAAGAACAGGCAAGCCTGCACCAATAAAAAAGTCTGGGCTGCAGTGTGTGCAAAAAACCCTTTTCAGGGCATATATTTTGCTACTAAGATGAATTTTTCAAAAAAAGAAAGATTCTACATGTTATAAACAGAAGAACCTGTTCTGGAAATGGCTAAAAAGACATATGTATATTTACAGAAAGAAAAAAAAAATTCTAACAGTAATTGACAGAAAGAAAGGGCACTTTGCTGAGAGGAGTTGTACGGCTGCAATTTGATTTATAACTGTAACTGTTCTACTGTGACTCAACTCTTAACTTTCCAGACAGGGACAGGAACCATACTGTGCCAGGCACACCAAAAACACAGGCCCCACTTCAAAGAGTCTTCAGTCCAGTTAAACATGCCAAAAGAACATTGTAATAAAAAATTTGACTGAGTGGAAAAGGTAACAGAATGAAAATTATAAAATCACATTGCTCAACTAGCTCAAAAGCTTCCTGGTTTCTAATAGAGACAAATACACATGTTGATGAAAACTGTCTCTCCTTAAATATCCACCACTGCTTTTCTGATTGCCTCAAGGTCTCAGCAAGAGTGGCTCTCCTCAGGAACAGCCAAAGGAAACAGAAGGAATGGCATGCAATTATTAAGCACTCAACCTTCCCACGCAGGCGATTTTTCCTACCTTCTCTGGGATACCTAGACTCAGCCAGCTGACAGTATAGAGAAATTCCATGTTTGCCAGTTGTCATGAAATGACTACTATCACATCTTGAGGTCTGGAAAGTTTTGCCCTTTGTTATTCTGCCCTATGGTCTTCCATGCATTTTCACTGGCACCGCTAAAAAGACAGCATTGCGATGCTGCTCTGGAAAGCAGCAAAAGGAAGATGAGGCTATTGTAAAAAGGAATGTCTTCATATCTCTGCCTCCACCCCTCCACCACACCTTTCTCGAAAGACATTTATGTGCAACAAATGGAGGCAACCTACCAATGTTGTGACCATCATCTCAGGATCTGTGCTGGATTAGGATCCAATTGATTAGAAGGAATCCTTGGAGTTTTTAGTATGATGGAATAGGAGCAACACAAATGAGAAGAAAGCTCTCGGAACAAGATATGTGAGGATGGAGGCACAAGGCCATTTGGCTGTTTTCATAAAGGGGAGTCAGAAGGTACACATTCTTTCGGATAAAACAGTATTCCAGATGGGACCGACTAATTTACTGCCACACTTAATGTGCACTGGAATTTGTGATACTAAGATTCTTTTTTCTCTGCTTTCACTGAAGTGCTGCCCAAATAAACACATACAGTTGACAATGAAAATCACAGTCCATTCAGTCACTGGTTGCAGAGCGTATCTCTTTCTGCCATCCATATGCCTCTTCCTTTCAAGGCAATTTTGATAAGGATCTTAATATGCTCAGAGTTGCAATCAATAACTGTGGCATCCCAATACTGGATGATAAATCATCAGTGCCACTGTAAATATTTTTTTCATAGAGAGGTCAGCAAATGCAGCACCTTGCACAGCTGCCTGCAGAGAGGAGCCAGCAGACAGGCTCCTAGCAATTCTTTTACAGTAATGAGGCTTTTTCTCCCTCCTGATATGCTTCAAAACTTCTGTACTAAAGGTTATTATCGCTCTGGAGCTCTACCAATTGGCTCCTATAAAGACAATATCTATTTCTTAACAAGCATCTGTTCTAGCAGGTGGGGAGTTGATAAGCTGGAATGCATGGGCTGTGAAATGGAACCTTCTCAAAGCAATTAACAGGTTTTTTTCCATTTTCATAAACCAATCTCTCTTCTTCTCAATGCTGCTGTCATAACATTTGGTCAGAGTGAAAGGCAGATTTCCATACAAACACAGTTTTACTGAGAGCATGCCAGAAGCATTTCCATGTTAGCCTGATCTCTCTCCTTAGGAAAATCTAGGATAATGATACGTGTAAGTAGGTGTATTCACTCTTTTGCACTGGAACTACATGTTCATTGGTGTAGGCAGGTTGTTTGCCGCAATTACTGTATTTATGGCGCATGCATTCTATTGATACAGGAGGCAGCAAATAAATTTCATTGGTTTCCAGGGTACTAACTGATGTAACAAACTAAGGCTGAAACAGAGGAGTCTTCTACTGCTACACTGCTTGGCTAAAATGGGCTGAAGCTGGGTCTGTTTGAGTAGCTTTTCCAAATTACTCACCAGCTAGCGTCTCCTCTAAAAAGTTACACAAAACAAATAGGATGAAGGCTGCTTCTTTCTCCTGAAAGGGGGACTTCCTTCATCTAGATGATTTTCTGAAGTGTCCCCTCATTCACACTCTTTCAAGGACTAACTGCTTACAGGGACCAAATTCCTTTCTCACTTATCGCAAGTTTGGCTTTGATCTTTTTAAGAAACAATTATATTGTATTTTCAAAGAAGGTCTCATCTCTTTCTAGATCAAATTTAATTTTCTGGGGAAACATTTTCAAATATATAGTCATCCAACCTAGCAGTTGGACAACATCAAAAAGCCCTGGCTTCTCTTGACATTACCAGGCTTCAGGCTTACCTCAGTCACCTGTGTGCAGAATTACTTACTGAAAAGTCACGTTTTATAGAAGGAAAAGTAATTCTGTAGGATTTTCTTGAGACTTTTCCCTGTATTTTGAGCATGTATCTATTGCTGTGATAAAACAGCATCCCTACATTAAGTACAGAAGAATCCCCCTGCCATTATGCTTTTCCTTTACCAATGGAAGAACAGCATTACGCTGCTTATCCAAAAAGAGTTGTTTTTTAAACCACAGTAAAGAAGGAAAGCATGGCACATAAAAAGGAGAATAATCTAATGTCTCTGAAAAGATAGGACTGCTAACATTAAAACATGTCGTTTGTTCAACAGCACAGCTGTACTTGTGAGAAAATCTGTGACCGTACATATGAAAAAATTACAGATGAATTTACCAGACCAGTTACTCAGAAGCAACTTACAGCAACCAAACAGTAATTGCATTCTGATGTTTGGTAGCAGGTCTACCATAACAAAAGACTGTAAAGTGTAAAGAAGATATACAATGTGTTTTCTGTACACTCTACACATTACATTTCTGGAGCAGGAAAAACAGGGAAATTATCAGATCGGAAATTTCAAACCACCAGCTAGAAATAGAGGGTTCAGGATGTTAAAGATCTTTTCCAAGTTAGGAAGGAATGGTGGGTTCTCCGTGTTGATATGACCCAGTAAGGGTGGTTTATACCTGAACTTAACTTTTAGCATGTGAACAGTGTAATTGAAAATAATCCTCAGCCGTGCTCCAGGAGGATTTCATGTGCTAAACAACAGAACAAAATCACATGCTGGGTCTTCTGGACAGGCGAAGAAAAGGGGCTGATGTCCCTGTAGAACAGAACTGAACCCTTCTACCCATTACACAGCCGTAAGGACTGCGGTAACTGTTTAATTGCACTATTTCATGGTCCAGATGAGTTGCTACTTTAAACTAATTTTATCCTGCTCTTCACCTGCCTTTGTAAGTCTACTGTTTCAATCTTCTCATAGGGGAAATGACAGATGAGAATTGGTTGGATATGCTTGGATATACCCACTGATTTGATTTCCCATATAGAGGTAAATCTCCTATCAGTATCTTGATAACCCTACCTGCAGCAATGATGGCAAAGGAAAGGTAGGCAATGGCCTCTTTGATGTCAGCATCCTCATGCTTGTCCTTCAAGATGGTCAACGCTCTGAAATGGCAGTGAGTTTGCATCAACTTCCTGTCTTCATCTTCAAAAATGTCCATGATTGGCAGGAGACAGGAAGTATCTCCAATTCTGATCACTTTCTTTAGCAGCTTAACAATGTGAGAGAAAAAGGCAGAAGAGAAAGATTGGCGTGAAAAGATAAATGAAGTCATGGTAAAGCTGGAAATATCATGTCTGGTGAAACAAGTGTGCTCTTACCCAGTGCTTCCCCACATTTCAGTGGAGCTTCAGCTAGCCACGGTCCAGCCAAGGACCATGAATCTCTTTTAATTAACTCCTCAGCTGGCACTAGTGTAAATGCATGTTGGAGAACACATTACTTCTTATCTTTTTTCACCACCACTACAGCTGTGGCAATCATTCTGGGGAAATACTAATGCTACTTTGCTTACTTTGGGCAGCATCTGCTCCAGACTGGCAGTTAACTCTTTTTATAAATACAGTTGAATCACAGGCTGATTACCCCAAAGAGAGAAAGTTTCTGTGGAACAGAAGGGTTCCAGTGACCCCCTTTTACTGTAAAATGGAAACCAGTGAATTAATGGAAAATCAGTGAAGTGCTATGCCTTTCTTTTAGTATTGCTAGTGGGAATGTGGGAAAAGTATGGATTCAAATCCACAAACTACTGTCCTCCTGGAAGAAAATCTTGCCTGACATATGGTATCATTGCCTCTTCACTACACTACAGTGAAAATCACATAACACTTCTTTACTACGTTTCCTTCAGTAAAGCAAATGTGCTTAGCAGGTACTCAACATTCAAATCTGAACCAGAGAAGCCAGGACAAGAACAAAGTTATCTTGATTGATAACTTTGAAGAAGTTCATCCATTGAACTTATTACCTTCTCTATTTTTATTAATAAATACAAGTGCCTGTGTGCTGACAGGCAGGTGGGAGAAAACCATTTTGAAGATAAATTTTCGGTGACACGTATGTTCCATCTAGAACTTATACCAGAAGCTGCAGATAGGAATCCAACTTCCAAGGGCAATGTATGAACTCTAATAAAGTCATGTCATTCATTAATAGCCTCTCAAAAGGCAGCAAATTATACAAAACTTTTATTTTTCATAGGGAGTAGTGAAGTGGTGACAATGAAACCTTTCTCTTTAAGGCTGGTAGAATTTCTAAGGGATTTTAAAAAATGCAATAGTTCCCTCTGATGGCAGAACCTGGTAATTCAGCTTTGTAATCCCTGGTAGGAGACTCAGCGTGTTGGACTCTTTCATGGTTTCAAGCACAAGTCATTAGCCACTGAAGAAAAAAACCTGCAGACTGATATTTGAGCTTCTGGTTTTGTTTCTTTCCCCACCTCCCCTACAATGTTTCAGTAGGATAATCAGTTAGGTAGTAGTTCTGCCTTCTTTTCTCTCGGGGAAAATTACCAATCCCATCAATATTGTCACCAGGGGCAGGATGCTCAGTCACGCTCTGCCTAGTTAAAGTCTCTGATGAAGCGCCATTAAATAGCACGTGATGAATGGGCTGTATTTAGCTAGGAGTCCTTGTGCGGCCTGTGCTACAGACAGGAAGTCCTACTCATAAGGCCACTATTTACCAGTTTACCACCATTCCTGAGAAACATCTGGAAGCACAGGCTGGGGCAGGTGCAGCCCGACCAGAAAACCCATCACAGGTTGTGTGACGGAGTGGGTTCCAACTTTGCACCATGGGATGAGGTGGCCTCACAGTGCCAGAGCCTTACAGCTGTCATGTAACGAACGCTGAGAAGTGGGAGACAAGCAGAGCGCTGTGCTGGGAAACTGAAAGCCCTTGGAACACCCTCTGGCAAGCCTACGTCTCTAAAGTGGTCCCTCTTAAGTTCTACCATGAATCTTCTGTATCAGCCAAAGAGCTGTTAACCCTCTACACCGTACCATCACTGATGACTCTCTCATTCTCTCTGCTACCCAGGTCCTCCTTACCTGGTTGCCATCATATGTGAAACCTTTCTTCAATTGCAGCAGTGCGAGTCTAGCCAGGATGGGAGAACTTTGTGGATTTCTGGAGAGTGCTAGTAAGAGGAGCTTGTGAGCTTCTTCTACACAGCCCATCTGGTACATGGCATCAGCACAAAGGATCCGTGATGCTTCATCAGAAGTGTCCAGCTCCACCAAGAGAGAAGCCAGCTGGTAAACCCCAGGGGCATCTCTGGAGGAAAAAAAAAAATAAAGAAAAAGGGAAAGATCACCTTCAAGCAATTCTATAATTCCATAATCACTCTTTATAAAAACATGTTCTTAAGCAGTTGTGGCTCTAAAGAAAGGTTAACAAAACATGATTCATATCTGTGGCTGCAGCTGATACCACAATGGAAAAGGAAAAAAATGAAACAAAAACAAACAAAGTGAAACAAACAACAACAACCTCATCGCCATTTCTAACATAAAAAATTCAATTTTGGAGAAAATGGAAGACTTTACCTGTGGTGGTATCAGACAAAACTTTGAAAATGAAACACTGAAATGTTTACATTTAAATGGTAGCTTGTTTTGTGTTGGAAGAAATGAAAACTAATAAAGACACTACTTTGATAGGCACTCTTTTCTGACCTTTAGAAAGATGATTTTAAGTATTAAAAGCTCAGAGTCCCTCTGTTACACCTTCTTCTACATTTAAATGCAGGTTTTAACGGATTTAGCTGGTGTTTGGTGTTCTTGTCTCAGATCTCCCAGCCTTAAATATGACATTAATAGAGTTAGCATTGAAAAAAGAATCTGGATTGCCAGCACCAAGTACGTGTGTAGTAGCACCTCAGCTCTGTCTTGGAAGGACACTTACTTGGGGCTTGGTACTTTGTGGCCCACCAAATCCTTCAGTTCAGAGCTGAGAGTGAAAGGAGACAGCTAGCACCAATGAATCTGTTTTATTATGGGTGTATCTACACCTTTAGAGGAGAAATATATTATGTTATATTCCCTCTAGTATCTTGATCGCTCCATGTTTAGGCCAGTTGGTATATCATGGATTAACGTCCATAGAAAGATTGAGCTATTTGGCTGCGTGGATCCTATTGCATTCTGACATACCAGCAAAACAGTATTTTGCTGAAACAGTCACACCTATGCAGTTTTATTTCAACTTGTTATCTCAATTAGGAACTTTAAAAGGGTCTATATCCTATTCTCAGTTATCTGAAGCAAGTACTCTCTCTACTACTCAAGCTGCTCTCTTTCTGTTAGGAATCTGCACAGCCCTGTTTCTTTTTCTGCGCACAGGCTGAACTGCCTCCTGGTTACCTCTTCTTCTGGAGCATCTTCTGTCCTTCTTCTTGGAGAACCTTTAGCAGCAGTCCTCTTTGGTTCCACGGCACATATGATTTGATTGTGAAGATGGTTTCTTCCACTTTTAACTGGCAAGCTGTGATATAATCCAGGGCTGTCAAGTAATGGCTGCCACCAGAAATCCGGATAAGCCCACGCCCACATAAGGCTTTAATACAGCTGCTAGGATGTGGGGAATCATGTTCTATGACCCTTTGAAAGTCCTGCAGCGCTTGCTGATCCTCATGAGCATGGAGGGAGCAGAAACCTCGCAATGCTAATAGAGTATTGTAGTAAGTTTTCTGCTCTGCTGCCAAGAGGTGGTCACAGATATCCAGGGCAGTTCTGATGTGTCCATGCAGGAGATGGCAGTCTGCTAGCCGAACGCTGAGCTCACGTTTGGACCCTGGGGAGATCTGAAGGAGGAACTGGACTGTCTGGATGACAGAAGGGAGCAGTTCAGCACCGTGATTGCCTCTGAGTTCAGCCCGAGTACGCACAGCCTCCCTGTATGCTGCAAACTTCACCTCCAGGACAGTTCTAGCCTGTTCTTCTATCTTCTCAGTGTCATGTGGTGAGAAAAGCTCTTCAAAGTGTTTCATTGCCTGGGCAGGGGTTGCTGCAAAGGCTTCTGTTAAATCCTGCATCATTTCCGGCATCCGTCCACCTAAGAAGAAATACGCAGCAGCCCGTTCCAAGAGCAGACCCAAAGCTTGCTCATCTCTGAGATTATTATCAGCCGAGAAGCCCTCGAGGGCCTTGCTACAAACTGCCACACACTCCTCAAATTTGCGTTTCTTAAAGAGGTAAGCTGCCTGCACCCTGCAAACCCAGATATCATCGGGTGCCACTGCAGACAGGAAGTCATAGCAGTTGCCCAGCCACTGGTCCAAGGAATTGCAGTCTGGGCTTTCTTTCTGATATGTTGAGAGACAGTTAGAGAAGGCCTGGATGACTTGTGGCAGGTGTTCCCTTTGTCTGGTACACACATAGGCCACAGCCTCAGCCCGATCCATCACAAAGGCTTGGATATAGTCTGCAACTCCCTTCCTAACTTGTGTCCCTGAGAGCACCCAGGCCAACGCCCTCAGCAGCAGCAGTTCCATTGAATATTTTGGGTTAGCCTTGAGCAGGGCATTGCATTTACTCACCACCTCCTCTGAGCATCCTTGCCTGAGCAGGGTCTCCAGTTTATATACTGAGGATACCACATTGTCGGGACTGAGGGTGCAGAGAAAGATGGCAGCTACTCCCACACTGAGGGAGACAACGGCCAAGTTCTTGCTGTGGATCTTGGGAATCTGATTCTTGCCTTTGCACCACATCTCCAGGGTGGATATCACCTTCTCCAAGAGCCCTTTGTCTAAGGAGTTCACTTTCTGTACTGCTGTGGGGGCACTGCAGCTGAAGGCAGCCGTGTAGAAAGCGGTGGCTATTGGTAACTCCTGCTGGGCGAGGTGGTGGTCCCCTTCTCTGCAGAGGCATGCAGCAAGCTCCTGAGGTGACATTTTCTGCACTTGTATCTTCACCAAGAAGCATCACACATGTACTGTGTGGCTAGTGCCTGTAAAACAGAAAATCAGCAACATGAGGGGCTGTGGAGCACAGGGGTTTTTGCTTGGGGAGCAGCTTTCCACCTGTCAGACAGAAGCAAGCCTAGGTCCTGTGAAAAGCCAGCGCTTTGTCACTGACAGACTTACCCGGGAGCAAAGCCATGGCAAAAAACTCTACAGAGGTTCTTAGTCCACAGCCACGTAACATCGGCCCGAAAGCAGCCACACAACCTTGTCAGTGTTCCCTACCCCACTGAGTGGCCAGACACAGGGCTGGGGGCCCTACGGGGGTTTGTCCTCCCTGGCTGGGATGTCACTTTGATACATTTTTAATCATCAGATGGTACGTCAGTGCAGGCGGTGGTGGACAAGGAGAAGACAAAATAGCACCTTGATGCTTTGCCCACCACTTGCCTTTCCTCCTTTGCCTTGGACAGGCAGGAAAGGCAGAAGAAAATTTGCACCTTGTCCCTGTTTCTACCCCGGGAGTCAGTGGGAAAGATGCGGTTCAGTGGAAGGACCCGAGCTCCAGAGCCTGGCCCTCGGCCCCACACACCTGGGGTCTGGCCCTGCCTGATCCCCGGCGGGCGCGGCTGCGCACCGGGCACGGCCACCGCGGGGCGGAGAGCACAAATACCTGAGAGCGGGCGGCTGTGCGAGCTGCTGCCCGCCGCCGAGGGGGCCCCGGGCCGCCGCGGCCCTGCGATGGCTGCCAGGGCGGCCTGCTCCCGCCGGGAGCTCCTGAGGAGAGGCGACGCGACGTGAGGCAAGGCGAGCTGAGGTGAGGTGGAGGCGAGGCGAGGCAGCCGCGGACGGGACGGAGAGCAGGGCCGGGCAGTCAAGCGCCCCGTTGCCTGGAGACCGCAAACAGAGCCCCGGCTCCGCTGCCGGCGGGCGGGCAGGGGAGCGGGCAGCCACCGTGGCCTCCCCTGCGGGGGCGGCCTGTGAGGAAGCGGGGCCTGCGGCCGCTCGTACCCACGCGGGTCCGTTCCGCGCCTTTCTGCCCCGGGGTGGCCGCCCCTGGCCATCAGCGCAGCGGAGGCCCGGCCCGGCCGAGGCCCCTCCGGCCCGGCGGGCAGGCGCTTCCCGTGGTGGTGGCGAGACTTGGCGGGGCGGTTCGGGCCGCGTCGAGTTGGCTCGTGCCTCTCCTGAGGGAGCCCGCGCTACGACGGGGCGGGCGGGGGAAGAAACTGTCGCCTTCGGGAAGTGCGCCAGGGCCGGGCCCCTCGGCGGGGCTGGGTGCCGTGAATGAGTTACCGAAGGCAGCAAACTCTGCGGTGCAGCCTACCGTTTTGACCTTATTTTTGAATAATAAGAGCTATTTCTAGCGGTAAATCATTTATGTTTCTCGCAGTGTTGAGAGCAATGTGTTTAAGCCAGGGCCATTTCTGAAGTCCAGCTTCTTCCCTATCCATGTTCTTTGACATTCAAAAGAGAAAAAACCCTCTATGATGAATAGAGATTTTTTGACGTTTTATTAAGAGTTTGCCCATTACTTTGATTTGATTACTTTAATTACCCTAATTAGCCATCAAGATATAATTTAGCATTGCTGTTACGTTAGGCCACAGGTGATATTACCAAGACTTGAGGGCACAGAAAGAAACGGTTCTGAAATAGAATTCACATTAAAAGGAGCTGGGTTGATCAAACGCGCCTGCCTCTTTGCCCCTCCACTGAGGTTCAAGCACAGCTTGTGGGAATAGAACCGAGACTGGGGCCTTCAATGGATTGTGGTCCGGGCTGCAAAAATCATTACCCATAATTTGACTTTGCTGCATGACTGAGTGGTGTGGAAGTTGCTCCCAGCCACGTTTTGCCTTGTAGGTACAAAGAACATGGAGGATGGCAGTGTCCTCCATTTATCATTTCCAGCGTAAAGAGTCCCCGTTTAGTTAAGAATCCAGTGTGCTCGCTGCGATACGTGGATGGTTTAAGGGATGTTGTTACAACCTGTATGAACGAGGCTGGCCAGAAAGGTGGTAGCAGCAACATGAAGAAATTATTTTGTTGACTTAAGGTTATATAGCAGGTGGCATAAATACAGCCAATTTTAAGTTGTCCATCAAAATTAAAGCTTAGATTAATTTAGGTTCCTAACTTTGGTCCTTAAAGAAGAACAGCATCTACGAGAGCTCAATGCTGATGGAAAAAAGAGAGTATCTTCCTGGTGGAAAGGACTGTGGCCTGGTGTGATACCCGAGGGGTATGACTAGAGCCCAGTGTGAAAACCCGTTGTTATAATGGCGGAACCAGCAATGTGATGTAGAGGCCCTGGCTCCTGACATTTTTCTCAAGCCACCAGATAATTTGCTGTCTGTCCTGTGGGACAGATATGGCAAGCCCTGTTTCTAAGATCAAAAAATGTAGTGGGGGAGGAAAATGTAGAGATGTTTATCTAAACATTAAATATTAAGTATGCTACACACTCATTAAATATTAAGTATACTACAATAGCGCTTCATGATGTCTCTGACTGCTGATAAATTTTTAAAGGGAGGTGGGTGGGGAGGGAGTAAACACAGCACAACAAGTGGAGGGCTTTGCAAAGCAGGAGATGCACTAACACGTCTGCAGTAACCCTTTTCAGAGACGTAGGTGGCTGAGAAATCTTGCACTTATTTCTTCTAAAGGCTCTCAGTGCCTGCAGGGCATGTAACAAGTTCCTCCCCTCAGGGCTTTTAAACGCTAGGTCGAGCTAGGACTGAAGATGAGAAACCAGTAATACTTGCATTTGGTACAGAAAATTTGGCTTAAAGTAGTGAATGAACTTTCTTTGTTAGAAAGGAGGGTAATGGAGTGGGGCATTATAACTTAAAAATTAAATCTTTGATTTATTTGACAAACATTCTTCACTCTGAGCTTTGCCTGGGTTGGAGAGCAAATAGCAAATTCAGCTCTCGTTTAGGCTGGTGTAAGTGTGCAGGCTAGGGAACGAAGATGGCTTGTCCTGAATTATACAGGCTGGGTGACTGGATGCCCACAACACTGAAGTAAAGAAGCCCTGGTGATGTACTAAGCCACACGATGAAATTTCATCCCTAGGTGTATTTAGTTCCACACCCGTAGTCTGCCAGGACCAGCGGTTAGACTGCTGGTAACTGTTGTCAGACTGAGGTAGGATATTCCCCTCTCATGAAGGAAACGTGCACCCCGGCACCGTACCCCCATGGGCACAGCTGCTGCTGTTCCTTTGGGTCAGAGCAACAGACTTCCAATGGAGACCTCTAAGCTTTATTATTGACAGATCTACTTCCTAACATTGTCTTGTAGGAAAGCATACATGGAACATTTTGGGATGTTCAGGTTCTCAGCCAGCCCTTTATATGCTCTTCTTTGACCAAACAGCAGTCTATAAGATTGTATAAACCTATCTGCACCCAGATAATCACAGAAGTATAACACATCCTAGGAAAACTGTAAGGTGATTAAATTGCTGTTTGTAAAGAGCTCTGAAACGTGTGGGTGAAAGGTGGCATAGGTCAGAGAAGAAGTTTTAGTCTCGTCATTTTATAGTCTGACCCAATTACTCTGGACCTGGTTGAGTATTACAAAACTTACCCCTCTGCTCAAGCTTCTTAGTAAGGCCTTGAGCAAGTGACTGTCTTAACTTTTCACTTGGCTTTGCCCAGTTTAAATATAAATGTGTTAATACAGTAAACATCCCAGAGGTCTCTGAGTGCATAAAGGTAGATGGTCACAGAAAGCCAAAATGATCTCTTTATGCAGTGGACTATTTTCACCTATATTCACCCCAACGAGAATGACAATGCAAAGGATTGCAGGGCTTCTTGATAAAGAGCAGGATTAAGATGCACTTGAGCAAGATTACAAGAAAAAGGCTGTCATTCCATTAGAGAAAGAAATAATCCTTTTGTTTATATTCTAGGAATTAAAGCAGCAACAGATTAAAGCAGAAAACCCCCAAAGGCCACCACACACATACTTTGCTGTCTCAGTTACTGTCTATAATTTAACTGTAGGATTATGCAATTGCATAATTTAATCAGTTCTTCTGCTGGGAGTCCTGAAGCAGCTCTCTGTATGAGGTATGTATGAGGTAGTAAAGTGATCCGCTTACTCCACAGACAAATAGGTATGCTTGATTTTGAACAAAAGGTTCATGATGTGAGTGAAGTGTTTCCAAGGAGTAATAGTAACTTTAAAGTAATGGCCTTTCTTAGTTGCTGAAACTGCATGTGGTTCTTGAATATCTGTGAGGAGTTCAGTCTTCTGCAAGGTTTCAGTTTTTCCTTGTCTATTCCCGTACGTATGATGTGTATGACCATCAGCAGTAATTATCTCTAATAAGCTTGTGTTCAATTGAAAAACAATTGTCTTAACTGAAGAGGACAAGCCAAAATGTTGCATTGTCTGAGAAGGAAAAATTCCCCTTAAAGCACTTAGATCATGCCCAGTGGTCCACTTCCAGAGTGTGGGTATCGAGCGTACCCCTTAATGAAGTATCATCTGTGTTACCCTTGATGTTCAGGAGTCAACGCCTGTCTTCCCCTCCAATGCCACATCATCTGATACAAAGGCTCAAGGGTAGAAATTTCTAGCTGAAATTTCCTGTTCAGAGTTAATTCACTGGCATTTCCCAGCCTAGCTTTGCAAGTACAAGATTTTCTAGATGGAGACTGCTGAAATCAATAGCAGTTGTGCCACGTATAATCGGGGAGCAAGACTGGCCTCTGAACAGTAAAACATTTCAACATACTAGACTTCACATCTCCTGTGCCCCAATAGTTAGCCAGCCAGGCTGATTTTTTCGACTAGCTCAGCACCTTTGTGTCCAGTGAGGAAGTCATCGGAACAGGTTTGCTTGTTCTCTATATGCCAAGCAAGTGGCAGACAAAAAAAAAAAAAATAAATCATGTTCTCTGCTTCCACTCTTTGCAGTGTAAAATGGCCATTATCAAATTCCAGTTTTGTGATATGTTGTTTACCATGTTTACTTAGGATATGAGCTTTTGAGGTCAAGGATAGTGCCTGGTATGATGAGTACGATGGGCTGAATCTCAGAAGGAATCTCCCAGCACTGCTGTAACATGAAGAATAACAAACCGTGAGTTATAATAAAAGGAAGCTGTTACATCTCAGTAGATATGCTGCCAACTCAGATTAGACAGACAGTGTTAACCAGCCTGCTTTATTCCTCTTCTGTTAATATTGAAACTTACCACTTTTATTTCCTCTCATTCCACCCCTACCTTACAAACAAACAGGGATAAGAAAACATTGTTAAGGGATAACTTATTTGGTTACACTAAGTTTCTAACTCGTATTGGTTTGAACTAAGTTTATCAACCAGCCATGGAAACATTAATCACCCAGAAAAATAGCACACAGTGAAATGACTTTTCAAAATGTCGTTGGTATAATTATCATCTCGGCCATTACATTAAATGCCACCATTTATAACTGTTATGTTTAAGTATGCAAACAGTAATTAACTTGGTAATGAACTGAGGACCCCTGTGCCTCTCTTCCCTCAGCTAATTTGCATGTTAATTATCATTAGCAACCAGGGAAACAAGTTATAAACAGCTTAATTAGCAGCTTAATCATTTTTACAAGAAAACGTGCTGCACTTTGATACATGAGCAAGAGTTAGATTAATGAAGTCAGATGAGCATGTTTTTTCAGTGCTATTCCCTGCTGCAGCACTGTGCTTGTACTTGGGCAATGTGGATAAGACGTGCACACGTGTACACACACACGTGTGTGCACACGCTCATACTTCAGGTGTCTGTGCTTCATTTTACAAGTATTTCTGCAGAAGGCACTGTCAGCCTTCCTGAGAGAAGCTGTCCTTCTCTTCTGCATCTGATAGCAAATAGTTACACTAACTAGACGCCAGGAAAGCTGAAATTCCAGCATGATCAAGCAAAACGCCACAAGGCTAGTTTTGGTAACAATCCTCACTTAATCCTGTTGTTTCTAGGCCCTCTTTGCTGTGATTTGGTTTGATTCCACTTGTAGTCCCTGCTTCCAGCAGCACTGCGATGGCACCCCTTCGACCACCAGCCATACCCTGCTTAGCGTGGCTCTGGCCGGGGCAGCCGAGGCTCTGGGGGTGCCACTGCTGTGCCTTGGGGGTCAGTGCTGTGTGCTGCTTCCATCACACCTGGGGCTGTTTAAGAGTGGGTGTTCAGGCTCTCTGGTGGGTGCTCTTACTCCAGGTAGGGCTTCTGCATTTTAGGCTAGGCTAACAGTCAAGGGCTGAGCTTGTCTTCTTGAATAGTGTTAACTGATTGTCTTAAGTAGCTCTGAAGTTTATAAGAAAAAATAATTTGCTTTCTCTCTCTTTTCTTTGTTTCCTTTTTGGCAGAAACTTGCTGGTGTTTTAATGGAAAATTTAGGTACAATTTAAGATTTTTTTTTTGTAGGTCATCATACTTCCATTCCCTGATACACATTACAATAAATAATAGCTAGCTCACTTGCATTTCTGAAGGGTTTTTCCAGGACTTTTTTTTATTACATTCAGAAGTTAAATGGAGAGCTGGGACAGGGCCTTATTACTACAAAGGACATAATGATTAAATGAAGGAAAATCTTAACAGGCAGGAGACCTGCTAACTGTGGCTTATAGCTGGTGTTGCCCAGTATGTCTGATGGCAGGCATGCGGTGTAAATGGGCGCTGATCTGTGTGGAGTTTGGATTTCTGTGCGTGTACTGAGATCCTTGGTGGGTAAGCTATCCAGGTGAGGCTCACCCTGTTGCTTAGACAATGGATAAAATGTCAGTCTGGGAATTATTCCGTGTTAGTTTGCCAAGAGTACTTCTCATTTGATCAAGAATCAATCATTTGATGAAAGGCAATAGAAATTTTGTCATAATATGAGAAAGCATTGTCCAAGGAGATTGTAGAGTCTCTGTCACCAGAGATTTTAGGAATGGGTTAGACAAATGTCTGTAAGGGATGGTTTGGGTCTTGTTAATCCTGCTCCAGGCTAGCAGGGAGGACCTAACGTCTGAAACCAGACAGTTTTCTGTGATGTGGCTGCAGAACATTCGTGATGCTTGGTTGGGAGATTTGGCATCTGACAAAACTCATTTCACCGCAGGTTTGATCCAAAATCAGTCTGGCTTCCTTATTTGAAGGGAATCTAGGTGTTCTCTCCATCGTGGTAAAGATACTCATTGTTGAGATATGTAAAGAAATACATGTTTGCACAAAATTAAACTTAAAAGGTGCTACAACCTTGATGCAACTCATTATTGGTGATACGTCCATTCTTCTGCCATGACAAACCATTACCAGTAGAGGGTACCAGTGCACTGTTTGTAAGGATAGAAATGGTCATCTTTGGAAATCTTTTAATTATTTTTTATTTTTATTTTGTGTGATTAACTGGGGCTAACACAAAAGCAGGAAGCTGCTACCTTGTGAGGCTTGAGTTCAGTGCACAGAATTTGCCCTGAGTGGCTGCTTGCAAAATCCGGACTGTTATAGACAGAATGAAGGAGAAGATTTTTATTTTGGACTTTTGAATTTATCTGCTAGCACATTACTGGTCCTTATTAATTCAAGATAGTTTGTAAGGATGGGTGAAAATCTGACAGTTCCCAGTGCAGGCAGGCTTTGAGTTGCTATACTTGAGATGAAGAAGTTCAGTGAACTCTGTGGACCTAAGGAGAGTTGTGTTTCTGGCTCTGGATCATAGCTGAGTGAGATCTTATACTTCAGGAGCAGCTTCCTTTCAAACTAGGACTAGGAATTTCTCCAAACATTTTTCTTAAGAGCCTGTGTAATTTACATAATGCAGAACATCTCTGAGGAATGCCTTCCAAATGCTTCAGGTTTGTGTTTGCAACTGTACTACCTCTCAAAAATGGAACGCAGCCCAGAATCGCTATCTGTACTGAACACTCTATTCCAACCCTATTCAAGTCAGTTTGGGCACTGACTACATTATAACCATCTTCATGGTTCTGGAAGTTTGTTGTGTAGCTTTGAACCCAGCCAAAGTGAGCTCTGCTTAGCAAGTAGTCCTGTCACTAACCACAGTCAACTGTGTCCATACCATGATAAGACCTGGTGCTCAGTTCCCAAATGAACAACAGCCCAAAGACACTATCCACATTGTGAAGTTGTTGTCTGACCTGAGAAGATAATCCAGTTTTGGATTTAGACAGTCCTGTTGTGTCTTTCAGTCTGCAAAAGCCCAGAGCTGAATGCATGTGGAGACAGAACTAGCTGCTTACTGCTAGAAGTAGTCCACATAGTTCAGGGCTCATCTGAAAAGGGAGGAAGCTTGCATAAAGTATTTGTTGATTTATCTGATCTCTTAATGGACAGATGAGATCACATGCTGGCAATTCGTCCCTTTTCCTCAAATACCTGGAAAAGAATTGTTGCATACTTTACAAATGCACACACAGAAGACATCTGTTCAGGTAGTTTACCAACTGAGATGATGATGGCAGGAGGGTACAGCTGTAGGTTAGTGTGTAATTTTACTAAAGAAGAGACAGTAAATGCCAAAAGCGGACTGAATTGTTGCATGAGCCAAGAGTGGCAAGGATGTCTAGAGTGCTCCAGCCAGCTCCACAGCCCGGCATGGCTCAAGCAATGGCCCAGTCAGTGAAGCATGGCTGATTTACGCCAGATGAGAATCCAGCCTAGTGTGTTTCATCTCCTCTGCCACTGGCCCCCATTGCTTCCTCCAGTGGGGCACTGCCCTGTGAAATGGCAGCCAGTAAAGAGCAAGCTTCCTGTGCTATGTTCCATAAATTCTTTATCAGCTCATGTAATCAGATAGCATGGCTGGATGTTGATTTTGTTACGGTACCTGGAGCGAATCTCTATATGTTAATTTAAAGCCATAAAACTGCAGCTTAGGGTTTCGGCATCCTAATTGAAACTTCCTCTTCTTGGAGGCATTCATGCTACAGCGGAATAATAATCATCATAAAAAAGCAAGAGGCAGATAAAATGAAAGTGCATTGTTTCAGGTAACCCATGAATGCCAGGAAGACTCTGACCCTAGTGCCAAGCATGCAGTTGTGCTGAAGGATCTCCACTGGACTTTCTGCTTGCTTTTACCCGCAGTCCAATAGAAGTTCCATAAGGAGATCTGTCCTTGTCAGGTGGTGTTCAGTCTTCCTTGGTTGAACTGTCATTGCATGAAGTGTACACAGTGCTTGGCACAGTGGGGCTATCGTTTCTGGTCAATGCTATTTAATTGCCCCTTTGACATTCTGCTCTGGAAATGCTGCTGAGGTCAATAGGAGAACTGAAGAGCAGGATATTTGTTCTCGAACTGTTAAATCTGGATCCTGAAAACACTCACTGTCAAGGCAGTCACTTACAACTGCAGATCATGTCCTTAAAGTCTCCTGTCCATTAGCCACGAGTGGGATAGAGGAGCATCAGATGGAGCTAAAGGAAGGAGAGAGCTGGTGGGATACTTAGGGCCAGAAGTAGAATGGAAAGAAATTGGTAGAAGACCCTGGCTGATTTCCCTGAGGTGACCTGGCTGTTTGGTGGGACCTGTCTGAACGCAGACTCTAACCTGCTTGCACTGGCAGTGGTGTCTCAAACTGGAGCCACGTGCGCTGCGCAGCCTTTGCCTCTGCAGCCAGGCCAGGCCTCAGGTTCAACACGATGGGCTTGAGCTGGGATCCAGGTTTGGTGACTGGCTCCCTTCTGTGGATCTATGGCTTCCTCTAGCTCAAGGCATAAGCTCTGCTCTACTACACCCACCAACCTCGGGGTCTTGTCTCCCAAAAGACCATTAATGCTTAGGCTGGGGTATAGGACCTTGTGCTTAGAAGCGAAGCAGAAAGGATAAGACAGCACCAGCCTGCTGACTAGACTGTGAACCAAATGCTATAACAGATCAAAGGGAAAACTAAATTATAGATTGATAGATGCCTTTAGTTTATAAGTTATTAAGCACCAGGTAACAGGTTAGATTAATATTGTGCCCGGAGGTTTCTTTTTGCTTCTTTTTTTTCCTCTCTCTCCTTTTTTAAGAATTGGAGAAAACAAAATATTTTTCTAATTAAGTAAATCTACAGTGCTTGCTAATGGGGCCCGTCTGTGTGCTTGTCACAGGGCACAGGGAGAACTGGAATAATGATTTTATTTTTTCATTAAATAGAATTATAGGCAGTTACTCAAAGCAACTGTGAGTCTAATTGAAAGAAAACCATTTCTTCTTAATTTACTTTCACGGTTCTGGATGATAAAAGAGTGTGTTCGCTGGAAAATTAAATAAAAAACACAACATGAGGAAGCTTGAAATAATGTTGCTCAGGCACAGGTGGGCAGAGAGAGCACAGTAGTTTTCCTGCTAGTTATTAGTGAGTTCAGACTCTAGTGCTTTCTCTTACTGCCCAAAAGGTGCATTTCTCCTCTCTGAGGGCCCTTCCCAAGCTTTCATTTCAGCCTCCCCCTTTCACTTCAAGGACATCCCTTTGTTTTCCAGTTTAGTCATCCCCCACATGAACCATGTAAGCTTGACTCTTCCTGCAGGACTGGACTGTTACCTTCCCTCTCCCTCCATGAATGACAGCAGCCAGATATCGGTGCTCCTCTGTGTCCCGAATGATTCCTGACTGGTTCAGGCGTTGGGATTATCCTTAAACTCATGGGTGTGCCTTTCTAGGCCCTGGCTCCACGGGGGCCTTACAGAGTTGTCAACATCTCGTGGGTTGGTTGGATTGCCCTTCTCTTACTAGGGCTGCAGAGAGCAAGTAAGGTTTGGCTCTTTCTCAGCCCTGAATGGCCCCAGAAATCTTTAGGCACCGCACAGTCCCCCTGCACAGGCACACGAGGGGTTAAGAAAATGGGAACTGATTAATTCCATGGTGAGGGTCCTTATCTGGCCCTGGTGCTGCCTCTGAAACGGACACATCTGGTAGGGTCACAGCATCAAGGAATGGCTGCAGCACTGAGGCAAGAGTCTGTTTCCACTAACCGTTTCTGCTACTTCTTACACTAAGTACTTCCTAAAAAAGGCACGGGATAATGTTTCACTGTGGCTGCTGTTAGATTTACGGGGATACCATTTGGTCCAACTCTTGGATTCACTCAGTCCGGGACAAGATTAAAACCAACCCTTCAATTTCCTTTTTTCTTTAGGAAATTAACTGTGGCTTTTCTGCTAATGAAAGTCCAGAGACACTAGCTTATTCAGGCTCTCTGCTGGCTCTGTGTTTGTTTGATATGTCTTCAAGGTGCACCTGAAGGAAACAAGAAGTTAAGGCGGCTATTGGCAATTAACACTAAACATTATTTTCTGCCTTTTATAAATGCCTGTGTATGTAAGGAAGCCAGAGCAGGACTTGGACTTGTCACTTCAGGAAATGCTCTGTCTTTTCTGTTTGAAAATAGGGTAAAGAAAAAGGTAGTGAAATCTTTCCATGAAACAAAACCTGTTTTGACTCCATCTATAGATGCCTGTGCTCCTGTGATCCTGTTACACTAAAAATCTGTTTCATTCTAGGTTCATCTTTATTTATTAATGTTGTGTAATACAAAAAACATTTCTTAGAAATATTTCAGTAGAAGCAGAAGAGAAGACTCCAATTTTCTTTTGGAATTACTTCTTTAGTTTTGCAACTAGCTCTACTTGAGAAGAGCTGCTTCTTACAAACTGTTCTGTTGCTGATGCCATGAGACATTCAAGGGAAAGAACTTCCCTGTAATACTCTTTGATCGGCTGTGTGTTGGGTCAGAACAGGGCAGTCAGGATGATTCAGAGCAATGGGACAAGATATTTATATTTTTCCCATCAGTACACGTATTTGGGTTTTTTCTGACAAAAAGGGTTTTCACTGGAGAGTGCTGGTTCAGCCAAAATTATTTTTCTTCCATCTCATTCCCAGAAAACACTAGCTGCTTTGTTTCCTTCTTCAGCAGCAGAACCCGGGCTTCTGGGATCAATGGTTCCAAGGCTGTCCCAGCACAACCATATCACCTCCTCCCATTGGAAAATACGAAGCCTTCCAAGTAGTCTGGAGGAGAACTGGACACCATAAAAATCCCCATGGAGGCAAGCGAGCTGTGACTCTAGGATCCAGTTGAACCCTGGCTTGTGTTGGGTTTGCAAAGGATTTACCAAAAAATGGTTGTTGGGATTTTTTGTCTTATTTTTCACCAGTATCTGAATTGATGGGTTTAGTTAAAGAGAATTCCTGGTCAATTGAGTCACTGGTTTTTACTGACAGCTAATACACGGGGAGGAATGGATGACCAAGTCCTTTGAATTTTTGCATTTGGAAAACATACTTCCAATCTAATTTGTTGAGATGAACAAAAATGAAGAGAAGATATTGCTGAATCTCCTGTTCTTATTAATGGGGAGGCTTCCCCCCCATTCTGAACATCCTGTCTAAGTGCTATGAAGAATAAACAGTGTTCTGTGAACTACCTGATAAATGCTGCTTTCAAAATAAAGCTTTTTTCCAAATGCTTTAATACCTTCCTAATCCGAAGTACAATTTTTATCCTCTATAATCACTATATTAAAATTTAATGCCAAGTATTAATATAACATACTTAATGGCAACCTGCATATTATTGTGAACGTAGCTGCCCTGCAAAAGAGCTCTGTGAGCTTGAACAGGAGAGCATTTAACTCTTCCCAGGTGCTCAGTGGGTAGCAAAGGCAGCTGGTGTTAGTTGTTACTACATGGAGCAAACTTTAGTGCTAAGAATTGGGTTGGCAGCTTGCAAGCAAGGAACCACAACCAGCACAATATCCTTGTCATTTGTCTGCTGGGATCACTTCTGTTGTATAAGCTGTTTCTTCTGAGCCCATTCTAGTAGGGGAAATTCAGACTGGCAAGGTGAATGAGAGGGTGGAACTGTTACGAAGGGAAGGCTGTTACTTAGATGTGTGTGTTTAAATCATGGCAGGGTGGAGGATGAATGAATGAAGGTTAGACCATTCCAAAAAAAAAGAGATAACTGGAGAAACAGGAAAGGGAACTTTGTTTTCCTGGCCTACACAGCAGCGTGGTGGTGAACTGTCTTTTTAGCCTGATTGCCACCTGGGTTGTGTCTCTATGCGTGAGCGTGGATGCCGCATGCAGGACTCCGAAGTACAGAAAAGCACTTTGCCACCTTTCTTCTTGTGTGCTGCATCACCCTGCGCTTCTCTGGAGAGTAGGTGTTCAAGATCTTGTGCTGTGCTCTGCTGTTCCTGGAGACTCTGCAGCCCGTAGCTGCGCAGAAGGCTCCTGCCCTCAGCTGTGCTCAACATGAGGACCAAAGTGCTCCTTCACCTGACTGACTGACTTCTCCCCTTTCTATCCTAAGCCCTTAGAGCAGGAACTGACCCATGGACTTTCACTTGCTGTCCCTAGGAAATGTGGATATCTGGCTTTTAGAGTTTGGTATTCTGTAGTATTGCAGTGTCAAGCGTTAGTATAATTACCCACCAAGGAGTCTTACAACATGGACTGAGCCCCAAAATGATGAGGTTGGCTTAAAAGCACAAGACTATTGTTGAAAGTTATTGTTTTAAATTTTGGATTTTGAAGCTTTATGTTTCTAGTGTTCAAGCTGTGTTCAACAGGAGAGGTAGAAACTTGTTATAATGGAAAACTCGATTAGCATGTAAATGCAGATATGCAAAAACTGCAGCTTAATGCAAAATGCTGAAACTCATGACACAATCTGTGTGGCTGACAAAGCCATAAAACCTCAGATCCACTTAGAGGAAAGAACACAGGAAACAAATATTTCCGTGCAGGTTTGATTTTGCGGGTGCCCCAGCCCTTTTGCCTGACTGGTTTATGTGAGCGTGTTCTGAGGAGGTAAAAGCAGCAAGAGTTAGTTCTTTTACAATTATTTTTTTATAGAAGCACAAAGTAAAATATTCTCACCTGGAAAGAAGTCTGTGCTGAGATGGACGGAGGGGAAAGAAATTAGAAAAAGAAAATAAAGAAACAGGCAGTGGGTGGCAAAAGGGAGAGAGGTACACAGTGGTGAGTGTGAAGGATGACTTGGAAAGTAGAGGGATGCTATTGAGGAACAGCAGTAGGAAGGAAAAGGGGGGCTGAGGGGAAAAGCAGGAGACATGGTAAGTTAAGTAAATTCACATTTATTTCTGCAAGAATTTGCTTCAAACGCTCTTCCTGCCCTCACTGAACATTTGCTGTTTGGACGCCCTCCACTACAGGGAGGAACAAAACCGCTCTGTTAAAGCACCAGTGGTGGAGGTGAATAGCAGGTCACTGGCAGGCTGCTGTGTTCAGTGTCTGTGTGCTCCACCTGAGTGAGGCACACTGTGCGTGCGGAGGGGCGAGCCAGCAACCTCTGAAGCTCTTGAAAGGCTCCCTTGGGTCATGCCTGTGCCCGTGGTCTGGTACAGGAAACCAAACTCCACTGCTAGTTATTGGTCATCTCCAAAAACTCCTTGGCTTTCAGGGTAGCTCGTTCTGGTCCCTAGGGAGCAGTGGTCATGGTAAGGTTTATTAGCATCACCTTGACAGTGTTTAAATGCATAATGGACAAGCTAGACCATACAGCTGAAATTCTATCCCGCGCTGCCAGTCAGATGTGTTCAGAAAGAGATGGTCCCTGTTTAAATTACGGCCTTGAATATCAGTACAAATGAAAGGGTTTTCAGCACCAAGGAGGACAGAATTATTTTTACCCTTAGCTAACCTCCCTGTTGCCTGCACGCTAGATAGCAGATATGTTCCAGCTTATTGGGACTACAACCAACCTATTGTTTTGGTCCAGTGTGAGCTAAAGTGAACAATGGGAGACATTGTTGGAGATCTGTTGCTGAAGGTTTTTAAATGCATGTTACGCTGTGAAGGCACAGGGCATCTGCAGTGTAACTGTCTGGAGACGTTACTGTACAGTCTCAAGGACTCTCCTTTACACACGAATCACTCTGTGTTAGTGAAGACTTCCTATTTCCTTTGGAATCCTGCGTGATTTCAGCTTTTGTTAACTACGAGTTTAGGGGCTTCTCTAGACAAAAGCTGTAACGCTGTAATGATCGTTAATCTGTTATACTTTGTCTACTACATATTCCAGTCATGGATGTATTGCATGGCAATTGCTGTTCACAACTTCCTGTAGGCAAGCAATCTTAGCACAATAGGACAGCGATGCTTTTATAAAGCATACTTCTTATTAAAGCTGGCATAGTTGTTTTGGGCTGGTCTAGCTAAGCCGTTATTCATAAGTGTAAGATCTTCTTTGCTTCCAAAGTATGTTGCATAATGGTGTTTAAAGAAAGGGCTGATCCACGTTCTACGTCCATTAAAAGATATCATTTCACTGCTGTATACCATTTAGTCCTCCACGTGTGATACCCATAATTTTAAAGAAATCTTAAAGCTGTCATTTGAAATCCTCTGCAAAATTTATTTGGCTTTATCATCTGCAGAGAAAGCATCTTACAGATAAACACTGAATTACTTTCTGAGATGGGGTAATACCTTCCTTGCCCTGTGAACTGGAAGACAATGTTGGAGGTAGACCAGGACGACTGGCCGATGGTCTGATAATTGAGCGAACCTAGTACGTCATCTGGTGCAGGTGTTGGTTCCTGCAATAGGCAGCGAACATTGCTAACTCCTTCCGATAGATGACTTCTCTCTTCTGAATCTAGGATGTGCTGGCTTTGCAAACCAGGTGCTATTACCCTGTATCTCCAGCATTCGCAGTGATGCCAGTGCCAGGAGTGTGATAGTTTGCTGGTAGAGGTCAGTCCCTCTGGGAAAGAGAGAAACAGGGAGAAGGCTTTAGTACATGATGGGGCTTTTAAAGGATTTTTTTGGTGGTTAGTTGCTTTTGTGTTGTTGGGTTTGTCTGTCTTTGTTTTTAAAGAGCAGCAAATTTATCCAAGTTCCCCACTGACAAACAGGTTCCTCTAGTCAGGGTGCTCTAATTGACTACTAGGAAACCAGAAGTTGATACCTAAGTTTCATGGATCAATTATTGGTTACTAAAGGTAGAGGAGGTTGAAACAAGGGATACATCTTCTTAGGCCATTCATCTCTAAAGTTGCTGGTGAGCCCTGATAAGTACTACAGAGCCAATCGGGACAGAATGCAGCTTACAGCTGGATGACATTTTACACACGTTTAGAGTGTCTCACAAGATGTTCTCCAATTAGTCATCATCACTCACAATATGTTTTACATATTACCACACAGTTTACAGTCAGTCAGACTAATACAATTGCAGTGCAGCTGCTCACAGCAAGACACAAAGGTTATGGCACTGTGTACATAAGCAAGCTGTGAAAGTTACAGCCATCCAGCTCCTTTACCCTCTTGTGCTTTTAAAAGCCAACAGAAGCAGAAACAAATAGTGAGTGCGCCTCTCATTTCAGCCCTGGAAAAACATTTGAAAGCATGGAGTGAAAGGAGGGATTTTGTTTTTATAATTTGATTCCCATTGCTGCAGCTGCAGCCAAAACCTTTGGATTCTGGAAAAAGTTCAGAAAGTGCTGCTTTTTGGAAGAGGTCGTGTTTATTGGAAAATTACATCTTGCCCAGTAAAAGCTGACAGTATAAGTACTCTAGTCTATTAAAAGCTACAGAAGACACCGTTAAGAGTTTATTTAATGATTGCTACAGATGGGGTTTGGGAACTCAGAGCCTGGCATTGGTATATTGGGTTTGAGATTCTGTTCTGGGAATGCAGAAACCATCATTGCTTTATTAGTGACCCCTCTCATCCACCTACATGGTTAAACTAGAACTAGCTGCCTCAGCTGGGCTCTGCCCAGTAACTAGGCCTATTTTCCTGAAGAGAAAGAAAAAGGTATCAGAAGTCAACACAGCAGCTTAGTGAGAACAGCTGAGACACTGTGACCAAGGAAGCCCAAAGCTGGCAGGTTTGGGATCCTGAAAGCAGACTCTGGCTCAGACTGGGGGCTTGACCCTGTGAAGTTTCCTGGAACTCTTTGGATTATGGAACAAAAATACATTGTGGAAAGAGAGGAACCGCTGCCTCGGATGTTAGACCTGATCTAAACTCCATCAGAATGTAAAGAGTTATCAACAGTCTTTGAACTGAGCTGTTAAAGCGTAAACTGTCCTTACGTCCGCAACAGACTCTCTGTGGAGAGAGGAAGCAATCAGAACGTGGAGTACTAGGAAAGACAAGGGTCTATTTCTCATAGCTGTCCTGGCAATGAGGAAGGGAACAGCCTTCCCCGTTGCTCCAGGAAGCCTCCTGTTCCTTTTCTGCCAGTTGTCCAGTCTCTGCAGATCATTAGAAAACCCAGGACAGCAGAACGCATCAAGTGGTTTGTCGGCGGTGTCATAGTACGGCAATCTTAGACATAAGTCGGTAGAATTAGGAGTAGGTAGGGCTCTGCTCTGTGGGCTTCTCTGCTCATCTCCCTGGAATTTGGGGGCTGCGGTCTAGTTTTTGTTTGTTTTGTTTTTTCTAGGAAGGACAATGTATGAAATAGTGTTATGATTTTGGAACTGTTTTGCTAGGTATGTGCACACGTTGCTCTATTTTCTTTGAAGAAAATGGGATTAAAACAGTGGCACTGATATTTATAGCAGAAAGTGAGCACTATGAGGTCTTTACTTTCTGGAGGACAGGCATAGGCATGCACGCATCTTTTCCTCTTCTGTGGCTGTCTGTTTTGTTAGTCCTTAATTATACATGAGGTCTTTTGTATTGTAAAAATACCTGAGCATCCATAGTGGCTCAAGGAGGGTTCCCTACTGATAAGTAAATCCAGAATTGTCTGAAACACGTGTCCCTGGTGCACTGTGACAGCATGCGGAAGGGTGCCATGCAAACACTTTTGCATTGCCTTGCATCTTGCAAACATCTTGCATCTGCCTCTTGCAATTCTGTTTGGTCACGCTTCACTGGAAAGATGTATAAGCCTTCAGCAAGTGGAAGGCTCTCCAGCAGCATCAGTTGAGTCTAGCTCAACTCTGCTGACTTCCTCTTTGAAGCAAATACGGTAGCTGATATTTAGTGGTGCCCACTGTCTTTGGGCGTTACACCCTCAGACGGGCTTATTGCCTAGAATTTGTATGGCAATCTAAGCATGTGGGCCATTAGTACTAAGTTCTTGTGCCAGGGGAATGCAAGTGTTATGAAATATTTTGGTTTGGTTCTGAGGTCTGTTGGCCAGAGACTGACTGAGATTCTAGGAACCCACATGGTAGGTTCTGCTCTGTCTCTGTGATTGACCTGGTACTGGATCGTCTACAGCTATCCAGAAGCCAGACTCTCCTATGAGTTCTCTCACTTACTTCACTGGCTCCTGAGGCCTGGATAGAGTGGATAGAGACTTCCTGTGCTTTTGAGAAGATTTGCCTTTCCCCGAGCATCAATTGCAGTTTTACTGTCGCCAGCAGAGTGGGGGGGTGTGTGTAAAGATCCTAATGTCACAGCTGTTTAGAACAAATTCAATGTAATTCAGTTTTACAAGCAGTGTTAGGCTAAATCGAAATCAACATTGCTTTCAGCAAAATACAGTTATAATTCTTTTGGCCTGCTAACAAAGTGCGTGTTGCCATATTTGTCTTTCGGAAGCAAAATAAAGTATGACATTTACTGACAGCCTGCTTCAAAAGTGGAACGGCCTGATCTCACTTTCATGCCGAGACTCTGGAGGCAATCCGTTACTGCTCCTGATTCCGTGGGTACAGCTGCCATCAGAACGTAACCCACTGCAAGGAGGAAAGCTCATCTAAAGGAGGGGCTGTAGTCTCCTGTAAGTAGAGGACTTGCTCTGCCGGACTATGGTTCTTTCAGGAGCGATATTTTGGAGCAGTTAGCTCATATGATGGAAAGAATTTTGAAACTCCCCTACGAGACTTTCTGGTAGCTGGCCTTGAGGTCAGCTAGGGTGTTAGTGCCTACTTCAAAGCTAACAAAGGGGCAGAAAAGCTGTGGGGTTTTATCTTATATGCTGGGCTTAGGCTACATTCAAGGCTTTTCAGGCTGGTAATTCTGATAGTTTTACAACAGAAAAACGGAGAATTCAAAGTTATTAGTATGAATTCAATGGTATGAAGGATGTTGTGTGGCTCCTAGGACATCCGCAGAGAGCATCCTTCAGATCCAGAGTACTCACTATTCACTCAGCATCGCTGTTTCTGCTTTCTAAAAGTTCCTTCTGCTGTGGGAAACATCTCTAGGATCTTTAGTCAGCTGTTAGACGGGCTTATTCTCCATTAGAAGTAGCCTTGTTAGCCTACATACTCGGATATCATCTTATAGATCAATTTTCTTCACCATCATTAAGCCTGGAAAAAAGAGGGAAAAACAGATGTGTGTGTGCACACAATTATATTCTCTGTCCCCCTTTCCCTGAGAGATATTCTCTGGACTTTCTCCTACCCAGCCGCACACTTGCCCATAATACTTTCCCCTGTGAGCGCGTGCTCAGAAGCAGATACCCTCCTTTGCTAGCCCCACTAGCCATACGGTATTTGGGCAAGTTAACAGCTAAGACAATGTTGGCTGCTCTCCTACCATTATTCTGTACCTCTTCAAATCTTGTTACGTTACTTTGGTGATAAATAGTCATAATAAATTCTTTAATAGTGTGAAGATAGGTCATTACTCATCATGGCCAGGCTGTGAAAAGATCATAAATCTGGAATAAAAGCCATTCGTTTGGTTGGAGAATCCAAAGCTTCGCTGTTTAGAAGGATTCATTTCCACCATCCCCCTCAGTTAATCATTCTCTAAGTCCTCATAAATATCACAGGCAAAGGAAAAGAATGACCTATTCTTGCTGTGCCATAAAATGTATGATGATGTGCTATGAGTTTTTACTTCTCAGCTCCCATGTGAAAAAATTTAGCAGCAAACCAGAGGTTGCAATGTGAAGTTTCTTGCTGACTATGCTTTCTAGGCCAAAAAGGAGGTGGGCATAAATGCATTCAAAACCAATATAATCTCCCAGGAGAAAGAAAAGAGACAGCAAGGATCACATGCACGCGTACACATTAAGTGTGCATTGATATATTTTCTCCTTATAAAATGTATATTAGTAGGACAAACTTTAAAAATACTGCACCAGACCACCTCAGTACCTCTAGCAGCTAGACTTAAAACAAGCTCAATTATTTTATTATTTTATCAATTTACCATTCTAAACTTGGAGGGAGGGAGGGATTTTCAAACTTGACTCTCAATTGTAGAAGGTAGAAACATTTTTGTTAATGAAGGGTGAGATTTTTCAGGCATTTATTAAAAGCATCTTAAGAAAGACACTGAAATAATGACAAATGAGTCATGAAGATTTCCATACTGAAAAAAACACTGGAGAAAAGGACATATTGTATGTCCATTATAAAGATTAGGAGCACGTACAGCCAAGCAGGCTTCATGCAAGAGTAACTGAAATAGCTAAAGTGTCTACTCTGTGGCTGATTCCTTGAGGGTCTAACTATGAGTCTGCTACAGTTCTACAGGTGGAACTGCTGCTAACTAGACCACAGTTCATGAGGTAGTGTTGGCCAAGAATTCATTATCCAGATGCGCAAGTTATTATTTCTTCCTAAAAATGCCAGTTTTCCTTGTGGGAAAGGCTTCTGACAAATTCTTGGCTTGGATTGTGTTTTGGGAAAATGCTTTCAGTTTGTCAAAATATGTTATTTTGACATTTTAAAAAATGCAATTGTCATCTTTCTGGTTTAAATGACTTTTTATTTTCAAACTTTAGTGAACTGAGGTAAAGATACTTAAAAAATTATCAAAACTGAAATGCTTTGAAGTATAGAAAAGACAATTTGGTTGACAGAAGTGATAAGGTTTTTTTTTCAAGTGCTTACTTCAGGAATTTCTATATTTCTAGATTTTAGCATGTTTAACTGGATCAGTGTTTTCCATATTTTGAGATTTTCTGGGGGGGGGGGGGAATCTCATCTATAAAGCTAAATCCCAGAACTCTTGCAGCGTTCGCCCTTTGTGGGACCACATAAAGTACCTTGCAAGGTAGGTACCCTAACTCGGATGGCTGAGAACAACAGGGCTCCCCAGCCAGTCAATAAATAAGCCTTCTCTAGGAAGGCATTCAGAGCTGGAGCTGAACTTTACAGGTGGAAAAGGAGCCCTTCTCTTCTATGAGCAGCAGAGGAATCCTAGGGGGATGTACGGGCTAAAACAGCCGGGCTGGTACCTAAACCTGTGATACAACCTTCCCTTGAAGAGGTGTCCTTCACATCTGCCACATGTGATTCTTCCCCTGGCTCTTCCTCCCTCCTGAAGGGAAAGGGAACAGTATGAGGAAATACTGCTTTATTTAGGCAAGTGAATAAATGCCATGAGAAATGGGCAGGGCTTTAGTTCCAGATGAGCTATATTTTGGTGATGTGAGTATCTGCTCCAGCTTCTGCTTACTGGCAGCGGTTGGTGGTTTTCATTGCTTATAGCCTAAATTGGAGAACCACTGGTGATTATTAAGACCATGGGCACTGTTTAATGTGATTACACCTGTCTTCCCTTCTTTGCCTGTCATCAGCTAGCCCAGTGCTGCTGCCATCTGCACTGCCAGTGCAATGGAGGAAGACTCTTCTCTTGTGTGCCTGCTGTCCTGTTTAAGAAGGAAGATGAGGTTAAGAGGGTCATTTTGAGATGCGTATGCTAGTCCTGAAGGAATCCAGAGTGAACTTTGGGGATGGAAAAGAGGGATGTTGCTGTGGTGGTGCTGAGCAGCCTTTCTCAGGGCTACAACAGAGAACTTCAAATGGATGTATTCAGGGGAGCAACCACCGCGATTGATTTATGCACCTAGCTTTGAACCAGCAACTGTATAAGCAAGCAATAAATCATGGCACTGGAGGAACACAGAAGTTATTGCCTGGGACTCGGCAAGTTATGAGAAGGAAGTATTAAAAAAAAAGGAAGAGAAGGAAAATTGTCTATTTTTAATAAATTGTTTGAGTTTCAGTATTAGTGGACTAGGCTTTGACTTGGGATTAGGAGCCAGCTTGGGAACCAGCGAGTGCTATCTTTGCCTTCATATAACCTCATTAACTCTGTAATGTTAAACACATTCTTCAGCTGGGCTCCTTGGTTGTCTCTCTGTGGCCTGCTTTCCTCCGAGGGTAGCAGCCCATCTCATAAGCATCTCTGTGAAACCCTTGTAGTAAACGTTAGCGATCCCTTCTTAGCTGTTATTGTCTCTGCCTCCAGATAGCTAAGCAGGTATACACTTAAGTCCAAGATAAACACTTCCTTGGCCTCTCATTTATTGCAGATATAAACTCCTATAAAGCTCGCCACTGTGCTAGCTATCATGCCCTCTATCGCCTTTTTGCAAAATGTAATCCATAAAATGCTTTCATGGTAACCTTATACATCGGCAACCAGTGATAACATCTCTAGGCCCCCGTGACAGACAGGAACTCGCAAGCATGGAGTTAATAATGCAAACTTTCAAAAAATGAAACTGGCAGGAGGAGACGAGGAGGGGAATAAAAGGGGCCGGTGTGGCTGTAATTGGGACCATGTGAGCTTCCTTAGAGAGGGATTAAGGGAAAGAGACAGGCCTCGCCCGCGAAGATTAGTTTCAATTAGACGGGCTGGAGGCGAAAGTCAGGACTTGGTGAAAGATTAAAACAAGAAGGGAGAAAGTTTCCATTGCTTTTGCTCCAGGCCTACACAAGAGGGTTCAGTGAGATCATGCTAATTGAAGGCAAAGCTTGCATGGAAGTTAGGAAGAACTCGCATTAATTGATTCGATGCTGCGATTTTTTTTCTTTATCTGCAGTGTTCTTTTGGGTTGTTCTGTTTTTGTTTTTTTTTTCCTCTTTAATTTCTCTTTCAAAAAATAGAGAGGGAGAAATTATGCACAACTTTTGCTGTGGTTAAAATGAACCAGAAGGGAGAGCAGTGGACAGTCGCCTGGTGCCATCTAGTCAGTGCGTGTCCCATCTCCGGGGTCCCCCTTCAGTTTGATGTCAACTGTCAGAACCAAATTGATGGTGTCATTGTCACTACCGTACAGCTGAGCTCCTTACTTCACAAATTAAAAAGTCTGTTCTCTTGACAAATTTGTTTTTCCCACAAGAAGATCCAATTTAGAGCATTATTTAAAAGTATTCTCTGAAATGTACAGTATGAGAAGCAACCAGGCTTGCATTTTCCAGTTCTGAGGTTGAGTAGAGAAAACTCAAGGTTTCCTTCCGGCTACCATAAAAAGGAGCTTGTCAGGAAATGGCAAATGGTCTTTCAGTCCATCTCTGGCCGAATACAGCAGCGGTGTAATTGTGATCCGAGGGAGGAACTCTGTTGCTGTTCTCCTCCTCTGCCTCTCTCGCCCCTGCTTCCAGCTTCATTGAAGAAGGAAATAATGGAATCGTAGAAATGAGAATTGGGGAAGATGGGCTCATGTCGTCAGCCGGTGCAGAGTTCCTCTCTGTGGTATAGTCTTCAGTGCTTTGTCTGGTTTTCAGTGCAGTGAGCGCTGAAATTACAATTACACCATTTCCTTTAAGAGGAAACTATTCCAAATATGAATAGGTTTCCATGTTAAGAATTTTCTCCCCTACCCCCTTGATAATACTGAAAGCTATAGGAAAATGTATATCCAATCTTTCTATATTAGATCAATATTTTTATTCCATTAAACTCGTCTCTGAGGGGCAAGATACATCATCTTTTGCCAGATTTCTGTATCAGATTGTCACTCTGTGGATTTTTGTTTCATAAAGCTTTAGAATTACAATGCCTAGTCAATTATAGTTAAATGCATTTTCACAGCCGGCCAGAAAAACATTAGCACTAATCAAAAACATCGCACCAACAGGGATTCCCAAAGAGATTTTTTTGTTTTGTTTTATGAGAATGTTCTCTCAGCTAGAAACATCAAAAGACAACCATGAACGCGATCTGCTATAAAATATGAGAAAAAGAATTTTTGCTGTAGCTGCATTGAGATCTGTCTTTCTTGCAGATGACAGTTGATGCAAAATTTTTGCATTTAAGCTAATATTGATACTCGGCAGGGGAGGTCACTCATGACAGCTCTAACGCTCTAATAATGGCTTGCTACCATCCTCTGTCTTCGGCTTCACATATGCGCATTGTTTCATTTCAGTTTCTTGGTTCCTGCTGCATTTTTCAAATTCACGATGAAATTAGATACTGGGGGCTAATTGCTCGGTACCTTTCCATTTTTCCTGTTGGAAAGTGGAAACACTCCCCCGTAGGATCTCGCCCAGCCACTGCATCACTGCGCCGTGTTTCAGTCACGAGCGACAAAGCTGGAACTCGGACTGTGTGGAGCGCTCTGTTTGCAGCGGTGACTGTTTTCTTTCATAAATATCCCTTGTTTAACACACACGCCATGCCACCGTGGCGTGGCATCCCTCTTGCTGAGCGCAGAACCTGGGAGGTGTCTCTGAGGATCCCGTACTTTGCTGTGCCGCAGCTGCCGCGGGACCTGGCCTTCGTGTCCGCCCGGGTTTGCCAGCTATCCGAATGGCCCCGTGGACGCTTTTTAAGGGGATACTCCTGTGTCTGGGGTGTGGGAGGCTGCAGTTAACAGAATATAAAATCTTAAAAGTTCTGTCTAAGACTGGACTATTGTTCAGATATAAAACCTCTGAGCAGAACAAATTGACATCATCTGCTACCTCTGAATGGCACCTAGACACAAACATTACTTTGTAATTGCGATATTTCTTTTACATGGAAACATTGACAACATTCCAATTTTTCCCTGTTAAAACCTAGCATCCCTGACTTCCTCTCCCTCCCTACCTCCTCTTCAGGCTTTTTTTCCTTTTCTTTTTTTGGCCTGGAGTTATTACATGGAAGCCTGATAAATGAATACTATGAATGAATGTTTTCCAAGCATTGTAGGAACTATTAAGAAAGTGGTTTTCCTTCTTCCCCTTTTTCCTTCCCGCGCTCCCCCTCCCACCCCACAACTAATAGCACACAAATAGCACTTCATGTAACTTTGGCTACTCTCCACTATTCCCGGCAGACTTCAGGAAATCTCTTGATTTATAGTTGGGCCATCCAAAGGCAGCATGCTGCCTGCTTCCTTCAGGGATGCCTATTGGTGACATTTAGTAAGTTTGAGGTGCAATATTTCAAATAGGCAATATCCATATTTTAGTCAGATAACTCTATGTTTATACTTATAAATTGATTTAGTAATGAAATAAGCTCCTTTCATGATGCTTGCTGGCTTTAGGGTCTTTGTTATGGCATACTCAGACTGTTCCTGAAGTTTAGTTTACCAAAGTAGAGCCAAAGTTTTCTATCCGTATTCCTATAAGCAGTCCAATTGAATTCAATAGGGCTATTCACATTAATAGGTAAAGCAGGATTTGGGACTCAGTTCAGAAAAACCATCGAGCGTGCCGTCCTTTGGTTCCTCACTGCTGTTGTTGGCTTCTCCAGGAATATCAATTCTCAAGGCTCTCGCAGGGTGTTGGTTAGTGGAGTCGCATATCTGGTCTCCTGCAGCTGGGGGGCTTGGAGAGGACCAAATTTAAGGCTACAGCTGAGTGATTCGCCCTTGTACTTGGTTTTTGTCTTCTGCTACGGATTGGTGACACTTCACTGGTAACAGTCGTCAGATGAATTCCCTGCTATTTGTGGGGTTTGCAGCAGTTAGCAGTGTGCTTGGGTTTTCCTGCTCTCTCTTTTAGTACTAGCCCTTTAGAAGGACACGCTAGTTTTTGGACATGGGGGGCTGCTCTGTGGCTTGTGGCATAGGAAGAGACTTGGGATTGCTGTTGTTTGACTTATGTAAGCTTAATATATGTTCCTTTACAGTAAGGGATACAATTGTCATAGTTGGTCCCCTCACATCCTGGTTACACTTTTCAGTATTAAAATACAGTCAGGAAAAACAGTCTGAGATGGCATCGTGATAGATGCTCAAAGGGCTGTAGCAGGGGAAAAAAAATAAAAATCTATGCCTCAAGTAAGATAGCGTGAAAAAAAGAAAAGCAACATTACTAGCCAGTAAGGCAACTCTTCATCTCTCCCTCCTGTTCCCATCCTTCAAGGTCCAGGATTCTGACGGGGTTTCCAAGTGGGATATTTGTATGAAAGCATTTTGGCCATCCTACAGTATTAGAGAGTCCTTTGAACGTGTCAAATTCATGCAGGTACAGAAGTACCTTCTCTGGCTTTCTTAGTTATGAGGAATTTGAGACTTTTAATGCACTGTTAATACAGTCTCATGAAGTAATACTTACAGAACATGCCTAATCCTTGACTAAATTTACCGATGTCCCTGACACAAAAGTTATTTGGAGAGGAAGAAAAATCTGCAAGTTAATTGTGTGCCCTCCAGAAAGGATTCCTTCCGCACAGTGCACAAGGATCACTTCTGATGGCTGTGGATCATAGGAGGATCAGAACCAGGAGTTTATGTGTCATTGTAATTATGTAGGTGTCTGTCTTGAAGAGATTTGTATTCACCTTCCGATATGTTCAAGAGAAGTAGAGAGTAACTTAAGTACATCTTAAAGGAACAATTGCTCATCTTGTGCCAGAGTGGGAAATCTGTCAAACCTTGCTGTTTTCTTTAAATGAATGGGAGAGAAACCCTTTAATATTCTCAAGTGCTTTCTACTGTTTTTGAAGAATGGTTTTTTCCCCTTGTGTTTCAATTGTTGTTAGGACAAAAATGAGCAGAAGTCTGCAAGGAAGTCTTGAAAGCATCTTCCTTTGACTTCCTTTTTTTTTTTTTAAATCTTACATTTGTTTTCTATGTGGAAAATGTCCTTATGTGTTTAAAAAAAAAGTGTTCCCTACAGTTTCTGTTTTCTTCACGTTTTAATTGTTCTTTTAAACAAATTGAAAACATGTTGCAAGATGCTGAATTTCAAGTTCTGGTTTGGTGTTTTGCTGGGGGTTTTTTTGTTTGGTTTTGGTTTTTAGTTCTGGGTTTGAAAAGCTACAGTGAAGCTCAATATTTGTGGTGTTGCATTCTGATGTGGCATGTATGTTTTAGCTCTGCTTATGTTTTACCTCCTTCTACTCCACTTTTTTGCTTTAGCCAAACTACATATCATATTCTGCCTCGGCCCCTCCACTTGGATATCTTTTCTCAGGTTTGTGGAAGGTACCTTTGTACCTTGAAAGCTCTGATTTTGACCCTAATCCTTGCAAGTGTTTCTATCCTAACAGTATTCCTTGCCACCAAGACTAGCATTGAACCAAGACTGTCCTTTAACACCTCCACGTACTCAAAGTGGGCATCAGTGCACGGACATTCTGTAAAGTTTAGATGGCTCACTCTGCTACTTGTTGTGTAATTTCTGTCCCCCGGTCCCGCATACAATCACAGGTGGCATCTACTGCTTTGTGGACCTAAGTGCTACCTAAGAAGCACCAGGTAAAATCTGAAGAACTTGTTGACAGTTGCAACTTTATAATTTCCAATGCTGTGTTGCTAGGTTCATATGTTAAAAGCGTTTCAGAAAATGACCTTGCTGATATACCGTGATGGAACATGGCTGAGATTTACCAGTTTAGCACTGTACTTAATTCAAGCTCACTTTCATTGGGGACCTGTAAAATCTTTCCATAGGAAATGCTAGAATAAGTAAGACTTCAGTTTGGGCTCTCCTTCATGAGACAGGACTGTCATTGTTGTGTTTGGAAGGAGTTTCTCATGACATCTGCTTTTGAGCTGGTCTAGTCCTGGCTGCATGAGAAAGGTGTTTGCAGAAGGCAGACAGATTGTTTATGGCAGAGAAAGAGAGGTGTCATTAAAAGTAAAAAGACATGTTTTTTAGACTTTCCTATCCAACGTCTTGGGATGAATGAAATGTTAATTGAAAGATGCAGCTGGATCTCACCTGAATTCCTGCAGTCCCAAGCTTAGGCAATGGCTTATGACCTGGGATCAGGGTGTTCCAGTCTCATTTGAAGTAGACTTATTTACTCTGGCAGTGTTGATCCAGAGTTTTGGTCCATTTTACAGATTGGTCAGGTGACCTGTGAAGTTCACTTCTAGAGATGTTCTAGTTTTCTCATCTCTAAACAGGGAAGCGCCTATCTCTGTGTAAAGTGCCTGAAGGCAAACACAGCCTTGGTTCTGCTGGGTGCTTTTTAGAAGGTTCTCAACTTCAGGTAAAATAAAGCTTTGTACTCTGAAAGCATTATTAGGAATTAGGCCAAACTGTGGCATCCTTGGACAATTCTGGGACACCAGCTCCCACTGAGAGCAGCGGGGATTTACCTGCTTCAAGAAGTATTTGGAATTCTGCCCAGAGTTAAGAACATTTTTATTAGTTTAGACTTGTTTTTGAAGGGAAAAAGTGTAACGGCACCCACAGGTATCTTTTAGAGCTTTTAGCTCTTTTGGGAATGTAGCTCCAGGTTTCCCACCAATTTGAAAAGTGTATTTATCAGTAGGTAATAGTTCTTTCTCCTATTGTAATATATTTCTCCTTAATTGCTTCTTTTCTCCTTTACCATTAATTCTTCTATTTTAAATGGAAAAAAAAATCCCACATTAGCTGTGAAACAAATGAGTTAATCTTTTTCCACAGCATTCAGGTATTTTGTGTATCTGCTTTATTTCTTCCTGGATTCTGACAACAGGTAAAGCTTCTCCCAAGAATAAAATAAACCACGCTCACAGAGTTACAGAAATAAGAAAGTTTTTTAATTAAGTCTCGCAGTCCTGAAGTGAGCAAAACTCCTGACAGTTGTGCTCCCAAAAACATGACATGAGAAACCATGTTAAAATTTTTTTAGAGAAATTTGAAGAGGAAAATTTAATGAAGAAAGAATGCAGGACAAGCTCCAAAGACTCTGTTCCTGCAGCCTCTTTGCAGAGCTGTGTGGGACTGGGGCCTTTGTCTATTGAAAAAATGGACCAAATAGCCCCTTCTCCTATCCCGCTCCTCCCACGGCTTCAGCTAAATTCTCGGATCGTGAGGGCATGTAGGGAACAGCTGCTTATGATCTCTTCACAAGTGCTGGGTCATTGGTAAACAACCATCCCTCCACCCGCTCGGAGAAAAAAAATTATACAAAAAATGTATTCATTTTCCTGATGATGAAGAGTAATGAAGAGCACGTGCATGCTGCACTAAGAGAGAGAAAAAAATGACAAATTAAATCATGTCTCATTTGACAACCCTTTAAGTGTAACAGATCTGCACTTGTGCTGTCTGACAGGCATGATTGATACCACGGAGCACTCGTCAATTTTTAAACACACAGACCGAACAAAGAGCCACTTCATCCTGGTTCTTGTAGTTTACAGGCAGCCCAGTGCTACGCAGGGTAAGCACCCCTTCATGCGGCGGTGTTTTACTTGGCAATACACTGCATCTCACTGTTTGGACAACTATATTTATTTTTATGATCCTTAAAATATTGTAACCCAGTCAACTCAACAGTCATTTAAGGTAATTTCTGGTCTGAACAGCATCTATTTTCTAGACAACTTTACAATAATATATGTTTGCTGTGGGCCAAATTCTTTGTGTAGGTACCTCTGTTTCTGTGCTGTATTCATAGCTGTTAACTGGGAGAGAGTCACAGTATCCAGTAATTTCTAATAGCCTGAAATCTAAACCTCCTAGATGTTTTTGACCATGCCATTTATAGATGATATTTGCCCTGGCAGAACAATGCGCTTTTCTTTACATTTTATTTGTGTACAAACAAACCCACACACGAGCTATTTTAGATTACTTTTTGGGGGAAAAACTCTAAGACAGACTGAAAATTTCAGTCTAAACGGCTCAAGGTGGTAAATGCAAAAAAAGTAAAGAGCCAGAGCCTTTAATTATCAGTGGTTTGCTGTTGCACCACAGTAACAGTTACTATGGGTCTTTTAAATGTACCAGTAGGAGTTGGAAGATAATGCTCTGTTGAATTTTACGTTTCCTTCTGAAAGGCTATAAACACCTACACCCAGTATCTTCCATCCTGAAATGGCTGTGCAACGTTGTGGGGAAGTTTTATGCAGGAAGCCTCATCCATCACTGACATTCATAGGCCTCCATGGCAGGAGTTGTCTGCCACGCGGTATCAGAAACGGCTCGGCAGTTCAGAGCAGCCAGCGAAGAATTTGTTACGGCACCGAAGGGGAAGGGAGAGCCTGTGCAAGAGCTCTGTGAATAGACTGGAACATAGGTAATCCTGTGGAAGGAGACGGAGTAGCGTAATAGCTTTGGTTTTGAAGGACTTAACTGTGCTTTGGATCGGTTAATTTAGTGGAGCCACGTCCCATCCTAATCTGGACAAAGAGCTCTGACATTATGGGAAACAGTGATGGTGTCTCTCATCTCTAGATGTCCTTGATTTGTGTTTTTATGTTTCTGTGAAATTATTTATTAGCAGGGAAGAAGCAGCAGCACAGCTTTTAGTGGGTGTTGTGGACTAAACCCGTGGTCTCTGTAAATCCAGGACCCTCTTTAGACTGGGGTTTAGGAGATGCTCACACACATATCAGCCATGTCTGCGCAGGGATGAATTCTGTCATCTAGGCTTTCATTTTGTGTATCTTTACTACTTGTCCTGGGCCCTTTAACTCCATTAAGGGTAGATGCACAACTCTGTTTATTTAGGTCTTTTTAATCTGACAGTTCCAATCAAGCTAATTCATCCGAGAGAGACCAACCATCCTTTTATTTATTTTAAAATATTTTACCAAGGTAACCCAATCCAGACCATCTCCATATCTTGTTTACAAGAGCAGCCTTGGTGACAACATCTGTCCTGTGTAAAATGTCAAAAAAAAACCCCCAAAAACCCAAACAACCTAGCAAAAATCAGAGGTATCAGAATTGTTATTCAGACACGCATGCCAAAATGAGCTTCCGATATCATTGTCTATGCTGTTCAGAGAAGAAAAAAGCCCGTGTCGGAGCCCGTGTCGGAGCCCGTGTCGGAGCCCGTGTCGGAGCCCGTGTCGGAGCCCGTGTCGGAGCCCGTGTCGGAGCCCGTGTCGGAGCCCGTGTCGGAGCCCGTGTCGGAGCCCGTGTCGGAGCCCGTGTCGGAGCCCGTGTCGGCTGGGAGTCAGGCCACGCTATGCTCAGCAGAATTTGTGAAATCCTGCAAGTAGTGGTGGTTCAGACCCCGTAACCTCTGGCAGGAAGTGGTAGACTGATGGTGAGATGTAAAATTGCTAAGCATCTTGCAGCAGGCTGTACTTTTTGTCTCTTTCTGTTCCTTTGTAGGTTTTATGTATATTTTCAAAAGTAGTAAAAATATCATCAACTCGTCTGCTACACAAAATGGAACTCTCTGACAGATGACTTCAAAATCAATACTATGCACAGGTAGAAGGGAACCTGTGGAAGGAATGGTTGTTCCATGCTCGTAAAAGTGAATTGTTTATGAGGCAATAGGAGACAGTCTTTTCCCAATGTAACTGATTGGATACCTCAGCAAGAGAAGGTTAAAGAAAGGAAAAATGCTGTAAAATTCCGTCTTTGGGTCCTCTAATATCTGAATGGTCAGTAAAGGGGTTTGCGCCGTGCTTGTGATTGTTTGCATATTATGCTACTCATAAATTCTGAACTGCACTAAGGGGATTTCACGCCTTCCTGGTGAAAAATACTTATTTTAAATGACAATATAAAGTAGCTTTTGCCATCTGATAAATGAGGGAAAATCTGATATAGTTCCATTATAAGAGGTTAACTTAAACTACAATGACAATTGCAGCAGGACATTTAAAAACACAGCAGGAGTTTAAATGAGAGAGCTGGCTGTAGGGGTGACAAAGCTTTGGTCCACAGAAGTGGAGGAAAGCTGAGCAGCTCCCATTGCTGAGATGCTTTGGCAGTATTCGATGGCTTGTCTTGATCCTTGCTGATCCCTGAAAGCTCTTGTATTTCAGGAAGAGGTGGAAGCCTGTGGAATTTATTTGTCACTTGAGCTAGTGATGACCATCAGGAATGAAACCTGCGTAGACCATTACTGCTTGCCATGGTGTTGTGGGTTCTTGGCTAAATTCACTGCTGCACGATGTGTGCTTTGAAGTGAACTTCATGCTGGTGGAATGCTCCTTATCGACAGACTGCAGAATGACGGTTTCTGCATGTGCACAAACAGGTAGTACAGTGTGGAGGGCAGTAGTGCATGCTACCTCTCTCTGCCTGCCTTGGCTCAGATTTGACCTGGTGGGGCCATTTCTGCTGTACCTGAGAACAGACCCTGTGGGTATACCGGGCAGAAATTTTGTGTTCCTATGTTTTGTGGAATTGCAGCACATCCCCAAGCCAAGCAATAATGAAATAATTATTTTGCAAAGCAAAATTAAAATACCTATTTTGATAAAAACCCCCATTTCTTACAGGAAAAAAATTTCACGTGGAAGTTCTATAGTTGACAAATATCCCTTTGCTACTAAAACTGCAAAAAAGGATGTTAGAGGAGAAATTACCCCACTGATCCTTCAAATTTCAACCAAACCTGCCAGAAATAAATCTAATGAAACACACTGTGTACCTGTTATAGAAGCCAAGCGAACATACCTGAGAAAGCTCCTTAAACGTATTATGACTGAGACTTGCTATACACATAAATGAGCCACATCTGCTCTTGGTATTGCACTCGCATCCACGTGAAAGAAAAGATTAAAACAAGATACCAACATAAAAATAGACTGATACGGGAGAAGTGAGCGGGAACTCCTGGAAGGAGATTGCTAGATAGTGACTGCTTGGAATAAGTCCAATCCCACTTGCAGCACAGAGGAATTGGCTCTCTGTTGTACCATGTTTTCTGTAATGCAAACCAGTGTGTGTGTGGGGAGGGGGGGTATGTGATTGTCATTATGAAAAGCTTTTGCCAGCACAGTAGCCGAGACACCAGGGGATAATGCATTACACGCTGATGCTTTCCAGGACGTTGATTCCAAGGCGGTTGTGGTGGGTTGTTTCTATCAGAGGATGCGAGTTTCTGAACCACGGTTTCCCACAGGGTGTTATCTTGCCAGTACAAGGTTAAGATCCTTCCAGTCTTGCTTCAGAGAAATGCCTCCGCCTTCCTGCAGTCTTCAGGTTTCACCTAGCACCGCTACGTTTTGGGGGTGGAGGCGGGGGATTTGTATTTCAGACAATGGACAGAACAATTGAGCAAGCAACCCCCCGTTTCTGGTACAGCGTAATCCCACCTGGGAGGAAGGCTCCCTTCTTACTTCAAAGGGTGATGTGCCACTTGTCAACCCCGGCTCAGATCACCGGCCGCTTTGCTGGCAAAAGCTTTTCACTGCTTGACAGGCTCAGTCGCAGGGGCTCTGGCCAGGGTTGGGCTGGGGAACCGCTGCTGAAGCTCAGGTACGAGGTGATGGGGCTGGTGATCCCGAGATGAGAGAGCATACCCAGAGCTCCGTTACCAGCCGTGGCGTTTCGGGGATCCACTAGAAATATAGGGGCCTTGATCACTTGTGGCCAGCAAGGAAATCCTGGAACTTTGGCTTTGCGCTGAGTAGTGGCAAGACGAACAATTGAGCTGAAAATGAGTAGTCATGTGTTGCTAAACCCTTACCTTCCCTAGTTTCAAATTAATGCAATAGATTTTGCTTCCTGTCCTCCCCTAGTTTGCTGTGTGCTGCTAGACACTGCCACGTTCCACTTTGGAGGCAGCAGGTGCTGATTGTTGGGAAACTTGATCCATGTATCCATTGTAACACATCTTAAAAAATTTAACTTACAAAAATATAAAGGGAGTCTGCAGAATGAGATTTTCTTCCTTCAGACCTGGAAAACCTGGTGGTGTCTGTGGTTTTGTAAAACCTCTCATACTTTATTTATTTTTATTCCTCTGCTAGCCCTTGGGTACAGATTACTTTCAAACAAGCTGGTTTACTGTTTGCATAACACAGGCTTAAATTCAGTTAGAAATAGATCATTTTTCAAGTAAAATTCCCCAGAAAATAATTACAAGTATTTGGGGGTGTTGGGGAACACATCAGAAAGCTTTCTTGTTAAGGTCTGGTGACACCTGGCAATTAAAAATAAAAATCCATTTCTTGATCCAGACCTTCCTCTCTCTCCTTGGGGACAAATTAAACTGAACTGCAGAAGTTTCAAACATACTTCTAAATCCAGCATCGTTTGCTTCTGGGTAGATTCTACATTCTGCAAATTATTTCTTCCTGGGAAAGTGTCTCAGATTCATATTAATGAGGATTCCATGTTTGTGGTTAGGAGAAATTTAGTCTTGTGGCTTAAGCAGCCTCAGGACTCTCATTAAGTGCAAGAGGTTAATAACCTAAACTAGCAGTTAACTAGCTATGGTCAGCAGAGCCTTATTGCTTTTGGCTCACGCTAGCTAAGCGGGTCCCTTGTCCTTTGCAGCGCTAGAGATGCAGGTGAAAACACGGAGACCGAACAAGGCTAGCTGCAGATGAACCGCTTCTAACTTTAGCACCAGGGGAGATGTCACGAGTGGAAATTAGATACCGATGGAAAAAGTAGTCTGCACGTGTATGACTGTAAGAGGAGGTGGATTCTCTACGAGTAGGTGGGCTCTTCATTCAGGTGGAGTTTGTGCTCTGGTAGTTTGAGATGCTTGCCCAGCCAAGTGTGTGCACAAACAGCTCAGGCAAAACCCTCTCTTTCGTTGTGGGAACAAATGGTCGCTGCTTTGCAGCACGAGACAAATACGCCGAACTCCCAGCTGTGCTTGACTCGCAATGCTATGTGGGGAGCAGGTGTTCAGCATGTCAGAGCCTCTCTTAGCTGGACATCCACTGAAAGAAATCATAGAATTGGAATGGATCTCTGGAGATTGTCTGTTCTAACCTGTTGTCTAAGCTGGTCTAGTTTCAGAACTAGAGACTCCAGAACCTCTCTGGGCAACCTATTCTAGTATTTGACTACCCTCATGGTAAAGAAAGGTTTCCTTATACCTATTTGGAATTTTCCATCTTCCAACTTGTCTGTTGCACCCATCCTATTGCCATGTGCCTCCAAGAAGAGCCTGGCCCCATCTTTTCTATCCTCTGATCAGGGAGTTGTAATCAGCAATGAGGTCTCCCCTTGGCTTTCTTTCCCCTTTATGCAGGGTCTCCCTGAGAGCCATGTGCTCCAGCCCTATCATTTTGGTGGCTTGTGGCTGGCATTGCTCCAGTCTGTCAATGTGTTTCCTACAGTGGTGACCACCAAACTGGACACGGTGCTCAAGATGCAATAGAAATAGAGGGAAATGATAATTTTCCTGGACCTGCTGGCTGTGCTCTTACCAGTACAGCCTGGGATATGGTTCACCTAACCATCAGCAGACTTTGTGGGTCAAGAGCTTGAAAGAAACAGTGCAGGTATTCCTGACATTGAAGAATTGCTGCAGAAATTGGAGGGCAGTCACAAATTAGCTCTATCCTTCTACAGCTGGTGGAAACTTTAGTTTTAATTGCACAGACCCCAAGCAAATTAAAAAGAAGTAACCAAATCTGTTATCAGGCTGGCTTTCTACAGTGTCCTGACAGGTCAGAGACCTCTGCAGAGAAAAGATTTGGCTGGCTTCTGCCACATTCTCTCTGCCTAAGTTTAAAAAGGTAAAAAAAAATTCTAATCTGTAAGTGATCTTTGCACAGTTATGGGGCAGATTCTGTTCCCAGTGGAAAAAAATAGAACATGATCAGATATCTTAAAATTACACCCCCTTTCCTTTCTGATGTGCTTTATTTCAAGGATACAATTTCTCTTAGTGTGATGTCTCTGGTTGGAGTATCCATGGATTTATCTTCCGGCATTTTGAAAAAGACATCCCAAAGTATCCAGAAAAATAAATTCCATTTATTTGCACTAAAGCTGGTCTCAGAACAAGCATCCAAGAGGTTGCCTAGAAATCCAAAACATTGCAGAATCAAACAGAAGCATGATCTGCCTGAACAGACATATCTGAAAGAAGAGATCTCTCACGTGCTGTCCATCCCACGTTAACATCAGCTTACACCACTAAAGCATGCTCTTTCTTTCAGGGGAGATGCCTGCTGTGAAAGAGGAAAGAGGTTCATTACCTCTTATTTTTGTAAGAGGCAGCAATGCTTTTGCTGTCTGCAGTTCCTATGGGACCGTGGGCTCCAGGATGACAGGGCTCCTCCCTGCTTTGTCAACAGGCAGCTGAAGTTTGGTTAGAGCAGGGCAAGCTTCGCTTGCTGGTCACAGAAAGTAGAAGTGCTCTAAATGCATGGGAGCCCCCAAGTTAATGCAGTTTGGGTCTCTTTCTGAAGCCTCTCTCATGTCAGGAAAGCCGTCTCGGCACTAGCAGTTCCCCTTGGGAAGAAGTGCCTGGGACTCCAGCCTAGCCATACATCTCTGTCAAAATCTCTATGAATAAATTAACCTTTCTAAAGATTAGTGCACCCTAATACCTCAGGGTTTTTTTCCTTGTTTTTTAACAGAACAAATGCTAAAAATGCCTTGACAGACCTTGCTAGGTTTTGTGCTGTGGATCATCCACAAAGGATTATGCTGCGAGTGGCATTAAAGGCACAGCCACGTGGTTATGGAGAGCGCGGACTTATCTCCTCCTTTGGAGAAGGGCTTCAGTGTACGGCAAAACATACAGTTATGAGTAGGAAATCCTCATTAGGCAAATAATAAACAAGCTAATGGAAACTCGTGCTTTTCCTTTTGAAACACCTTGAATTCAGCTACCTCCCAATGCTTCACAACTGTTAGTTCACCAGAGCGAAGACATTGCCTGGCTCAAGCACCTGTGAAGGTTTTGGCAGCCGCACTCGACCCTCGGATAGCCAACACCCGGGTTGCCAAACCTATCTGTGAAACAACGGACCCGGTGTCCGCAGCCCCGTGGGCCCTTGTCCTGAAGGCTTTTGCCTGCTTCTCTCCTTGACTCAAGGCCTTGTTTTGGTAGGACGGGCTGGGGGGAGGTCAGGTATCTGTCCCTCTATTCTCTTGCCATTGAATTGCTGGAATTGATCTGATCCTTTCCAGGCGGCTGGGGGTGGGGGGGGCCATTCCAAAGATGGTAGGGAGTGTTTTGATTTTTGATCCTTTTGAGATGAATTATGGGGAGGAAGCTGTCTGCTATCAGAGGAATTAGTCAAATTCCTTGTCAGATGTGCAATCCCATTAAAAATGCATTATCTGTTTTCAAAGCTTAAGTATGGGTGTTGGTTGAGAGTCTTTAAAATATTATTGTAAACTTTCACTGAGAAAAAGTATTCCTGAGTCTTTCATGAAAGCTAATCCCACTTCAACTACCGTAAACCATCAACTTCTGGGGTGGCCTTCCCAAGCAATACTGGGCAAGAGCATGCAATTTTTCTGGGAAAATCCCCCTGGAAGATGCATCCACTTGTTTTACGATGTTGTTAGCGGCTCTCAGCGTTCAACTGATTTGTTCTGATAGTGATTCTGTGTCTGTGTGCCTCTTCACATTCTCCCTTTGCTTTTCTCTCTGGTATCTAGAGTTACAATAACTATCTGAATCCAGGTCTGGATGTGTCCTAAATGAGGTACCTAACTCTGGCTCCTGCAAAGAGTAAATTCAGAACACTTCCATGTCTATGCTCATAACTTGAATATCATAAAAGTGGATGGAAGCAATCTCAGTCCAAGCTTCAAAGTATGTATCTGTGAAGGGTTAACAGGGTATCCTGGAGCATGCAATATCACTCATGCCTTCAAACACATTCCTTGGAATTTTTTTAATAAACATATAATGGTGGCATGTAAACTTCTCTTTTTAAAGTAACTAATAGTTGTCGAATCACAGACTCTTCCTAGCTTTTCTTATTTTTGACATGTAGCTAGGATTTCCAAGAAAAGCACATAGATTTCTGATGTCTTTCACTGACATTTGCAAACATAAAGTTACTCCAACTGGGGTTATAGTAGCTATGGCAGATCATAAACGGTGCTCTCTGGCCAGCTGAACACTACTCCTTATGTTATTTGCCTGGACCTTTGTTCATTTGAATTGTTAGTGTTCTAAGGAACAACCAGTATTTTCACCATTCCTGTTTGCAGTCCCACAGTTCCAACTCAAACTTTCTTACACTAAGCAGTTAGTGTAAAGTTAGTGAGAGTTAGTGAAAAACTTAACATCAGCACAGGATGGGATCATTTATGAATAGCCAATCTGCTTTGCTCGGTGATGCATTACAAATGTCAGAACAAAATGCTCTCGTTCTGTATGGTCTCTTTAATACCTTTGTCACTGCATCGTCTGAGCACAACTGCAATACCTGAGAATCTGCTAATCAGTCTATAAAATAAAGCTATGTATTTCAGTGAAAGAGTGGGGTGGTCACCTTCTCAAAGGAAGGAAACAGCCTTGGCTGGCGAGGGATGCTTGCTAGGGCTGTGCCAGCACCCAGGGACGTGTTTCATGCTACTCTGTTTTTCCCTCCATGAGAGGAGCTGGCAGAAATAGGCAAATTCCTCTGGCACCGGGCAGTAACCGTGTTTCCTGCCCGGTTCTCTGGCACGTGGGTTCGTTCCTGTAACAACTCCCGTGCTCTCTGTCTCTGCAGGCAAATGAAACACAGCGTGGTGCTTATCTCTGGAAAGGCCAATAAAGTTATGGGTTCAAATCGTGGTTAGGCAGTGCTGTCAGTCCCCCTGTTGAAATATTTTTCAGACAAAGGATGAAAGGAGCACATGCACATCACAGATACTTGGGATAATGTGTTATGTTTGAAGGTGCTTTTGAATTTATTTTGATGGTGGCTGAACTCCCAAGAGATCATATTGGGACCTGCAAACAAGTGCCGCAGAATGAAGTGAATTGTGCAGGAAGGTGGAAACCAGCTTTGCTCTTTCTGTAGCCAGTCCGTAGTAAAAATCAGCCCAAAGTTTTGTGACTGAGAGTTTAAAGAGTTTCCCTCTTTTCTGCTGAATAAACGAAAGAGCACCAGCAAATATTCTCATGTTCCTTTCCAGGTTTGGTGAGCAGTGAATCTTGAGCACCTAAGCTGGTCTTTACTTTGCAAAATTTCTACTACTCTTTGCAGTCTCGAATCAGTGGAGTTCACATTGCCACAAACCTCAGAGACAGAACCCTGCCTGATACTGTCTACACAACTTTGTAAGCAGATAAAGCTACAAAAAAAAAAAAAAAGAAATTTCCTTGTATTCTAACTCAACTATGTACTCACAAACGATAGTCAAACCAGAAGGAGCACTTCAAATCTCTTCCTTACAATTTTTATCATAGCAGGGGACATGTGGTCCTCGGGTCTCCAGCAGTCCTGTGCCTTTAACTACGTACCACGCGAGGCAGCTGCAATGCAACTTATTTTAATGCTGTAAAGCAGAGATGGTGGCACTTTAACATTCCTTTGCTAGAAATAGGTTTATCTCAAAATTTTATGTTACTTCAACAAAGTGGAGTGTTTACCATAAATAGCAGGGCCTGCAGAAAGCCTGTTGCAATGCTCTTCCTACTGTGAAGCAGCAGTACCTCAAGCCTGAACCAATTTAGGAAGGGATTGGCCATCTGATTTTAATATTAACAAGTGGAGCGAATTTGTGAGTGGGTTGTTGGCCAGTTTCATAGTGAGGGGCACCTGCAATCGATCAACACGGCTCATACAACAAGGTGTCAATGCACAGGCGGAATAATAACAAGAATTTGGTGTGTACAGGGATCACTCAGCTGGTGGGGAGGTGTTAACATGTGGGAGAAAAGGAGACATTATGGTGAAACATTGCTATTTGTTGGTTAGTTAGCAACCGCATAATTCTCAGAGACGTGAAAGGAGCAGGGCGAGAGATTAAATGCGGCACGGTGAGTAAGGTACGGTACACCTATGGCTTCTGCTGCTAGCTGGAGTAAGAGGTAAAGTTGATGGTGGCAAAAAGTGGTTTAAATGCAAGCCCTCTCTAAAGGGGCATTACAGTTGAGACCAAATCCAAAGGTTGGTGAGACAACCTGAGTGCCAGGCTCCTTCTCCTTGGAAAGCTCAGGTGGCCTGCTGCCTGGCCCTCGGAAGCGTTTCCTTGGGGCTAATCCGGTTCAAGGAAACCTGTCACTGCAGGGACTCTGAACATGAGCCTGCTCTCCTGCGGTAGGGTAGAGCTAGGACAGAGCTCCTGATTCGGCTTGTTCTCCAAGTGCGTTCCCTGTCTGAGGCTTTCCCTGGGAACTAAGCCTGCTTCTCCCATGGGGTGGGCAGTGCCTAATGCCCAAGTTCCTCTGCAGAGCCAACGCGTGGCTGCCACGGGGAAGTGTACCAGGGCCCTGGCTCCTCTGGGCCACGCTGTTTTGACAAGTACGAATAACACCGCGGCAAATGCTGGAACACGGATCCAATCTATGGCCGCTGGCTTGGCTTTCACGGGACACGGCAGAGGAGATGGGAATGGGCATGCATGTCTGCCAAAGAACAGAAGCACCACAAAGAACAGTCACCACTGGAAAAAGTTTTGAAAATGCAAGAGGGGTAAATCTCTTAGCACGGTGTGAAATGGAGTGGACTCTTTAGAAGTTGCTCTAAAACTTATGCTCCTTAGGAAGCATCCTTCCCGGCTGCATCCTGAGCTATTACTTACATTTTTTTGCAGGGATGTAATTTCTTGCCTTATTTCATAGATTTCTGCCTTCTCACAACATCCCGAAGGGTGATACCAGCATGTTGTTATGTTCTTTCTATTGCGTGCCAACTTCAAGTATGTATTTTCATTTATCTGAATAAGCATAGAGCTACAGTGACATGATCCAGAATTAGAAAAATATGGACTGTCACAAAAGTGTAGGCCTTTGTTTGAAGGAACACAGGTCACCTCCTGATCTCACCTTCCCCTCTGACAGATGTCTGGAGCTGCTGTGTCCTGCTTGAGTTACTTTGTTTGCCTTTACCTCCCTTTCCTTCTGTATTGCTTAGCTAGTCTTGCTTTAGCAGAACACGTATACTCTAATTCAGGTGGTTCGTAGATGGTATTGGCAACATGTGCTAGCTTTATTGTGTTAATGGCATGCTTTTCTGCACATCTGAAATAACACCAATCTTCTTTCTCCCTCCAAATGAAAAAAACCTGAGCCTGCATTCTGTTTTGCCAGTCGCTGTTTCCTGTCACTTAGGATGGCTTCTTCCCAGGAGGTAAGAAAATAACCTTGCGTACTTTTTACCAATGGTGATCTGTTGTTTTGGCATTCTGTGAATGACTGGTTTCAGGCGATTTTGTCAATGTCCCTTGCCAGCAACCAGGTTTTGGATGTTTGCTTTGGGAACATTTTGTGGTTGAATGGCTGTGTTCCATTCCACATGTAAACATGGGCAAAAACGCACATTTAACAGTTCTGAACTATTGGACACTGGTCAAAGAGGCTACTCCCCTTCTCTTTAATACACTGAAATTTTGCATAAAGCACAGAACAATTTAGTAGCAGGAATGCCCAGGTCCTGCCAAACGTATGATTTTGTTTTATTTTATTTTTAAAAATGCCTAGCACAAAGACTGAGCCTTTATTTGGAAGGAGATGTCAGGAAAGCAAAACTTAATTGAATCTCAGACTGTACAATTGGAGTCATGTCTAAAAGGAAAGCTGTCTTTTCCCTCAGCGTGCACTTGTACTGGAGGCCAGTTTCCACTCTCATTTGCATGAGTTTAAACCACAGTAACTCCACATGAGACTGTGCCAGTATGGCTTGAGATTAGTATTGGGTCTTCAGCTATTTCAAGCTTTGCTTTTACTTTCTTAGTCATCTGATTGATCATAGCGATGCCAATCTGGTTACTTGCCATAGCCACGCAGAAGGGTCTGCAGCAACAGGACCTGGTGTGTGCTCAGCGCTTTTCAAAATCCGGATCAGTGTTGCTAAACATTGCGTGCTGTGCGCCGGTGGGAACAGCAGATATGCATCCTGTAAAAAAAACCAAAACCAAACAGTAAGCACTGTGGTGCGAGGAGCTTGTGACAGCTCTTTGCTATGGGTAACTTTATCTGTCGGGGTTTTCTAACCATCTAGCAGAGGCACCTGCTTAGCTCCTCAGATAGTGGAGCCCATCTTCAATACAGAGGCAACGGAGAGTTGCTTCTCCCGTGTCACAGGGCTGAAGCCTGCCGGCTGTACCAAGGAGCACTCTCAGCTCGTCTCCTGCCTTCCTGGGATGGGTTCCCAGTGTGTCCATCAGGCTTTCGTTGCTTACGTTAAGCATTACTGCAGAGCACTGTGTTGGTTCTTGGGGGAGATGTTTGCTGTACAGAAAGCATGAAGAGCATTTGGAAAGAGAGGTGTCATTAGGTCTGACAACACAGAGTCCTGTGCACGCTCGGAGGAACACTTGAGTGGAGGAGGAGAATAAAAAGGCTTTTGTCCAGAATCAAAGTCAGCCCCAGTCAAAATGGATAAGCAGGCAGATCTCTTCCTGCTTCATTTGGCTATGTGGCAGAAGATGACTATGTTGGGCCCTGTGTGTTTGGGCTACTTCATTTTATACCCTGGATCATTTGTCCCTTAAGCATCTAACTCGCACTCTTTACCTACTCACAGAAATGCAAGTTGTACTACTGATGTCCCTACATGTATTTATGTTAAGCTGACATCCACTGTGTAACACAAAACACCATTTCCATACCTATTTTAGCTCTGAACATGTCCTTTGGGTCTCTGAAAGTACGCCCTTTTCTCGTAAGGGATCCAGGAATAGCATAGCTTGGCCTTTCAGGCACTTGCAGTTTAAGGGCACCTTCTGGCTTGTTGAATGTCCCCAGTCATGGGTTTTCATGCACAGCCTATAGAGTGCTGGTGATCTCTGGTAGCACTTGTTGGTGCTCCACAGATTGTCTGATCACATGATGCTGGCACACTGCCTTATTTCCAGCTGCTAAATTGCATTCAAAGGCCATTTAAAATACTTTCCTAATAAAACTTGCCTATAAAAATAGTTACTATAGCTGCTGCAAGGATGTTCTAGGAGCTGGTCCAAAAGACAGTCCCTACTGAGATGAGATCCACCCTACTAAAAAAAGCTGAGAAATTTCAGCCTTAGCAGAATTTCAGCAGAAATTAACAGCAGCAGCAAAGTGGCAGTGGAAGTGTTAATCAAATCGTACGCTTTCTTAGTTAATGCACAGTCACTCCTGCAGCTGATGAATAAGATAGGGAGCATGGCTTGGTGGGTAGAGTTTCTAAGCTGTTTAAATATGTTACAGCTTTGCTTTTAAAGTAGAAGAGCTCGGATTAATTGAGTAAGTGGCACTTAAGAGATTGCAGGTTAGGAGGATGCAGAGTGTGACTAAATGCAGCTTGGGTGTTCGCGCTTTTTTTTTCCCCCTCTTTCAATCTGTGGTTGCACTTTCCCTATAGCTGTGGGGTTAGGACAAAGCCGATCAACTTCAGGTTTTATTGCCGGTGAGCTCAGACATGCAGCTGTTTCAATTCTTTGATCACAGAAGACAGCAGAACAAAAAACCCCAATGCTGATGCAAACTTTTTTTTTTGGTTCAAGAACCCCTCTGTAGCAGGTCAGTACAGGTGCTGGGACTCCCAGAAGGTGGCAAGGAGCGGGGTCAGGAGCCAGGGGAGGGCTGGCATCCCTACGTACAGTGTCCCTGTGGCAGACGGTACCTGCTGAGTCTTCTTTCTGGCCAGGTATAGCCATTCCTCTGTTTGCCATTTCATGCCAGTGCCCAGCTGTGCTAGAGATGCAACTTTTTAACAGTTATTTTCTCCATATGCAGAAGAAACTTTTGGAAGCCAGCATGCTTTACTCCCAGTTTGCGTGTCTTGTTTCCTTTCTCATAGACGGGAAGCGTATGTGTCTACCTCAGCCTTATCTAACCAGCTAGCTTGACGCTTTAACTTATTCTTCTGTTATCATTAGTTCATCAAGGAAAGTCCTTCCAGGACTTTCTGACTCATGTCCTGGAAACCTCTTTTTCTTCTCAGTCCTTTGGCCCAGGATTGAGACTTTTTTTTTCTTCATATTTGGACATGCCTAGTGCATATGCCAGATACCACAAATAGCCCAATCTCTCTTCATCAGGCAGCATCTGGACTTTTTCCTTCCGTGTCATTACAGTGATAGACTTTGACCTGGATTTTCTGCTCCGTAAGGGGTAAGAGCAAAAGAATGAATTGCCAGGGAGCTGGTCGTACTTCATAGCTTGTTTCAGAACTGGATGCCTCCTTATGTTTTGCAGTGAGGATTTAAGGGCAAACATTACAGGAACTTTTTCTCTCGAGGCTTAAGCCCATACCAAGGATATAAGCAGTAGAGGAGGTGATATTTTTCAGAAGCAGAGGGGATTTTTCCCCCTAACAGCAGATTCCTGTATTGAACCAGGACAGTTCCCCACCACGAGCTCGCATTGCTAAATAGATTCAGGTCAGGCGTGCCCCCACCTCCAGTTGCTTCTGTCCCCAGGACCTTTCTTCAGGGGATTGTCACTCCATTGTCACAAATTTTATTGGTCTCTGCATGGATCTGTGCACATCTCCAAGGATGCCTGTAGCTCTTAAGAGCTTTCTACTGTGCTGCATTCAGAAAGATGTGGAATAGTCTGATTACGCACAGCAGCTGCTGGAGATTGAGTGTGGTTTCCCGGAAGCTATGAGTCCCTCCGGAAACAGGCTGAAAGTTTTTCTGTATTTTCTGTAGCACCCTCCTCTTGCTCTCTCCTCGCTCTTCGCTCGTGATTTCTTGAGAGAACAAGTTGCAACACTTTGGTCCGTGGTGAAATCAAACCTGGGACTTCTGGCTTGATGTTAATAAAAGGACAGTGATGGAGCAATAGGAGGTATAGCTATTCTGTCTTTGGAATGGTCTCTGCTGTTCTGGCTGCAAGTGGAAAGTATCTCATTTGGGAGTGTTAAAACATTGTTTTCCAGTGCTAGATATTGCTTTCTGTGAATTTCTTCTTTTTTTCAAACTTATCTGGCTTTGAAACATGCTAAAATTCAAATTTTTATCTTGATAATTGGACTATTTTAATGAAACGTAAGGTTGCATAAATGATCTCTAAGATGGGCTTCTTCATGCTTGTTTTTATGGGAAGGCTGTATCACAGGAAGAGATGGGGTGTTTTTTAGTGAATTCTAAGTGAAATATAAGAACTTTACCTTTCAAAGCTGTCTAAATCAGGTGTAGGTATTTAGAACAAGATTTTTCCATCCTGTCTAACTTCTACCTGTCTTAATTTTTTTTATCTGCCCTAAGTGGCATAACATAGAGGGATATCACTTATTTCATCATTGTGCATTACTAGAATATAATACTTCAGACTCTTGGGGTCATTATCTAAATGAGGGCTGTGTAAGGCTGATTTGACCCAGATTATCAAAATTAGGACCAAAACTACTTGACTAAAGCTGAAATTTTCTAAAGTACCCGATGTGCTGGAAACCCAGGTCAGTGATATTTGTGCAGCTGACGTTTAGACACTCTCAAGGATATGGGTTTATAAGCGCCAAGCGCTGAGGTGCTTACATTGACTTCAGTGATACGCAGCCTGGATGGAAATCAGACTACAGATTTAGGAACCTCATTGCCGGCAGTTTCTTGACATTACTATAACAATCTTTGCCAGTAGGTGGGGTTCCAATCCTGTTAAAAAAAAACTGGGAAACCTCTATAAATGCTCGCTCCTCTTGCACTTACATACACAAGCTGGCCACATCTGGAAATGTTTGATTTGATATAGTGTCGTTTTACATTGCAGAAATGAGCGTAAGCGGTTTTTTAACCCACCAAGTGAGAAATGTGATCTGGGTTTTACTACCGACCCTTTAAATAAAAAACAGATCGCTTATTAAACCATTATCTATCAAGGATATGGAGAGAGTTAGAAATATCCCAGGATCAGAATCAAAATTGAAATGGACACATTTCTGTCTACTGTCCGATCCTGACAACGTGGGCTGGTCATGCAGAAGGGCAGAGCTGAAATACCTCACAAGAGGAAGAACAAATGCAGAGAGACAGGATAAAGAAATAAGCTCATATCCTATCCCTGTATCTGTGTTTGCTTCGACCATTTCCGTTCAAGTACGGGGCATTGCTTGTAGGAAATCACTGAAGTGTATTATCACGTGTTGTGTGTTATCAAGATTTGGATAAAATCTTCTCTTAGGAGCTTCTTGAGCCGCAGTAGATCAGGGAATGCCAGCTGGGTTCCTTGCAAAAGCCAGTGTACTCACAGTGCCTCCTCTACGCGGGCAAAAGATAGTGTCTAGCAAAATAGAATTCAGAAATCCTGTACCCTTTTGTGCTAGTTGTGAATGTGCCGGTGGTTAACCCTGTGTGAACTGCAACTGATCCATAGCTCTTGAGCTTCCAGTTTAAAGGATGTGTAGAACCCAATGCAACTAGTTCGTTCATATGCTTTCACCCCGTTCGATCGAACGCTGCTTCCTTGCTGATATGGGAACATCCCCCGGCTTTGATAGAGCTGCTCATGTAAGCAAAACCAGAAGGATTTGACTCTCTGTGAATTATGACAGTTGGCATCTGAAATGAAACAAAGATCAGATCTGAGATGGATTTTTGCCATCATGTTGCATTTAAAAGCTCATATTACTTTGGTTGTATTACATTGCATCACACTCGACCGAGTCAATGTGTCATAAAGCTGCCTAATGTAATTGTACACTGCATAAATGCAACAGAATGCCTCCGAAAAGTGATATTTCATGCTTGCTAGCTAACGCCTCGGCAAAGATTAAATCCACGAAAAGTAGGTATGTCCAATTGTTCGTTTGGATCAGCAAATAATTCATTACCCACATTATCTTTTTTGAAATGTCACTTCATGTTGTAAATCACTAAGGTCCTGCTTAAAATGCCAGTGCAGGGAATTTTTTTTTTTTTTTTGAAAGACCAAATTAAAGTTTAGGGCCAATTCACACAGTAGTTTTCCTCTTGATAGTGGAGCTGCCCATCTCCAAAGGCAAAATACCTAGCTAGAGCATTTGCCTCCCTTGGTGAGTAGTAACTCCCAGTGGGTGCAGCTGATCTCAGAGACTCCCTCTCAAGCATTGGCCTCTCCGTGGGAGCTTTCGGAAGAGAAACCCTGAGACAGCCATTTGCCTGAGAAGAACAAACTGGATGTTGTGAATTGGTATCTATCTTGGGAGTCCTCTCTCTGCTCTCCCTTTGAATTACCTTAGGAAAAAGGACCTTTCTCTTCTCTTTGTGCCTCAGCTTGCCTGCCTACAAAAGCTCAGGAGGTCGAATGCTGTCTTAGCAATGTGAAGTCGGGCTTTCATAACCGATTCCTATAAGCTGTGATGAAGGTACAACGTTGGGTCATGGATGACAAGCCGGAGGGGAGGAGGACAGAGAAGCTCAGTAGTTCCCTTCCTGAGAAGAAGGGGAGGCGACTTGCTGAAACTGTTCAGGTGGGAGCTGCAGATGGCTGCTCCTGTGCACGGGCAGGGAAAGGCAGGTCTCTGCCACCGATGCGGGAACAGAGGCTCAAGAAGGCACGAAAGGGGAAGAGAAAGGCTGTGATTTGGTGTGGCGGTTCAAATTCCTGAAAGGGAATGGGGGAGGCTGGGGGACAGCTGGGGCCAGGCAATGCCCTTCTATCTGGGTAGAGCTCACTGGGGGATGGTGTGAGAACCGCTCTGCTGAGAAAAGATGATCTTCTGGCAGGTTCAGTTCTGACTGATGGGTGAGCAAACAGGAGCGTGACCCTTTGAGGCACAATGGCGATTTTCAGCGTGCACAGCAAGTCACTGGCACCGTATACATCTGAGGCAATGTCAGAGCTTTTTAGATGAAAGCAAGAGCGTGTGTTTGTGCGTTACGAAGGATCGCTCTGTGGTGCTGTTATCTTTCAGCAGAGATTTCCAAGCTCAGGTTATGCTGTGATTTTTTTTTTTTGACAGTGGACTAGGAATTATCTTAAGAAATTCGTTTCTTCCACGCTGCTGAAACTGGAGAAAAATATAATGCCGGTCACACCTTATGCTCAAAAAGCTTTATCCAGCCCTTAGTGCCTCTTTCCTTCACGGGAATTTGGCCTCAGGTGGCCTTACTGCCAGCCTCACGCCATAGCCGCAGCTCCTCCGTGTCCTCCCCTGGGCAGGGTCCGGCTGTGCCCCACGACAGCCGGTGAAGGTCTCCGGTACAGCCCGGCCCGTGGGCTGCCAGCTGGTACAGCCCGGTGTCTCCGTACAGGGCTGATGCCGCGGGGCGGGGGGGGGTCCTGTGCGCAGCCGCTCCTACAACCGTCCGGTGGGACCACCTGCAGAGGCTGCGGCACAAAGAACGATGCCCACTTTGAGATTTCCCAACAAAATACCCAAGAATTCCCCAGGATTTCGGTACCTGCGAGGCTGGCGAGGAGGAAATCTGTTTCCCAGCGTGCGCTCACACCACCTTTCGAAGCACAAAGGGACCTTTCTGGGTAGTGATAACCGGAATAAGGTTTCACCATATTGTACAACTAGAGACACTTGGCAACTCCGCCAAGCGGTGTGAGTTGCCACTATCAGGGGAGGGGTGGTGCTGCTCTGGCTGTGCTGAACCCGTGATTGGCTGCCACCCTTCCTGACATGCCCTGCTGCCGGCACCGGATTGGCCAGGGGCAGATGTATATCCCCCTGTCACAGCCAATAGAAATACAGCGTGTTCTGAGTCACTCTTTAGTTACAGTGACAGAACCCTGATTGGGTGAAGCCTTGTGATTTATGGCTTTTTGCTGAAGAGTAACTGACTTTTATCAGAACATAATGATGTGGTACTAATGCTCATTGCGAGGCAACATGGCTGACCAGTTTGGAAAGGTCGGCGTTTGACCTTGTCTGTGTTTTAAGTAGATCTTGTTGCGCTGCGCGCTGGCTGGGGTTACCTGCTCGCAGGGAACAAACCCCCAAATCGGATCTTTCCCTGCCGCGCCTGGGACCGATTTCATCGTCCCAAAGGCTGGGGTGGGGGGAAGCTTTTCAGGTTCCTGACCGCGCTCCCGTTCTTGCTGCCTCCATGAGATGGATTTCTGAGACGAGGGTATCTTCGCTTTCCAGAAAGCGTGTCAGCTTCCATTCTCCAGTTTAGAAGAGGCAGGAGGGAGAGGAGGAGGTCTCTTGAAGGAAAGGGTGGACTCCAGGTCATCCACTGGAGGAAGCACCGTGATTTGATCACCAGTTACTGGACACGTGTCATTCATCTCAGGATGTGCTTGTCAAAATGCCTCTAGGGACTAGGTTACTTCAGACAGGAAGATGTAGACAGGTAGTTATTACCATTTAATTGCTGCTTTTAATAATGAACGTGATCCAAAGCATTCTGCCAGTAGAAAGCGAACATCTCTGAGCTGGCCTTGTTGTTACGGCATCATTCAAACTTACGGTTTGTTGTTGTCGGGAATGTCAAGAAGTTACATTGGTTGCAAATAAAGCAGGATTTATTTTCTGCATTAGTTAATAGTACTTCCTTTCCTCAGTCAGCATTTGGACTTGAGGGTACAAATCTCAAGCAGAGCAGCAAAACTCTTAGTAACATTTTAACAGGATTTATTAAGTTTGTTTGCTTGAATAAACATCAGGATCCTCAAGCACTTTCTTTTTTTGAAGATTAACAGCCAACCTGGTTGCCTGACGCTGTGATTTCAGCATGTTATGGGTGTCTTTCTCTTCAAGCTCCTTTACAGATGCCAACCTCTATCTTTTATTAGGTAGCACAAAGGACATCGACCCTGCAGCGTACACCTGTATTGGTGAGTTACTAAGCTCACGGGTAACACAATATTTCTACAGCTGGTTTGTAAGCCGTTTGCAGTCAAGTAGGTTCAAAAGATTCTACACGCACATAAATCTCAGTGTCACCAAGATACACTAGTACAAATCTGCGAGATATTTACACAACACAAATACTGCTACATACTAATTTTATGAGTCATTTTTACATCACAGAGAGGAAAACATGGCACACCTTTACTGTGAGCATCAGCTTGGAAGAAATAATATTGTAATTCATGTGCATGCATAAAATTTTATAGCTATTATTTAATGCTTGTTACACCTCAGTTCCTATCTGTGTGTGCAACTTGTTTGCTCTTTATGTTTCTATTTGTACTTTACATTCAGTTTCTGACATCTTTCGTGCTATTTGCCTTGCCCAGGTAATGAGCTGTTTCACATTTGGTGCCAATTAGGAGACATTCCAGGCTACTGATACAGTTACAAATGTTGATCCTGAGAAATGTGTGGGCCAGATTCTGATCCATTCATTCCAGAGGAGAGCAACGCTAGTAACTTCAGCTGAGTCGCTCTTGATTTATAGATCTGATTTATACACAATAAAAGAGCCTGGCCCTAACTATTTCCCTGTTAGTTCTGTTTGCTTTGGGGGACTAATTATGCTGTAGGCTGCCGCTTGCATAGGGTTGACTGTGAGCTCGTGAACCAAATGCAGATTTGAGTATTTATGAGAAAGCCCCTTCGGATTGGGTTTGGAGCTTGGGATTCATAGGTTACATTCCAACCTGGAGTGATCCTAGGCAAGCTGCTAAATGTCTCCTGCTCTAAACCTATCTGTTCCACTTATGCAGCAGACATAATGTTTTTTCACAAAACCCATAGGTACTGCACAAGAATTCTAATTTTTGAAACAATCTGAGTGCCTCCAGTTGAAACTTTTTCATTTTGAACAATCTTTTTATGCTATATTGAAAATATTAACAGACTGTTTGTGAAAAAAAGGTTTCCATTTCCATATGGAAAATGACTGAAGGGTATGTACAAAATTAATACTTGCCTGTTAAAACATTAACAGATTTGTCACAGTGTTAGTCTCAGAGCTAATCCATGCAAAGTTGAGAAGAAAGCAACTCCGTGTGGGTTTGGAAGCTCCTCGCTGTGTGAAGGGCTGTTCAGAACGCTGAGCAGGGATGTTCCTGATGCCTTCTAACCTGTCTGAGGCTTGTTTGCAGCTCAACAGTCACCTGTCAGGGAAATTTGCTGTATCCATTTATAAGACAACTGCTGTAGAGGGTGCATTTTAACAACTTCTGCGTTTGATCTGTGAGGGGTATCTGGCCTTTTAAGTCTGTTTCTCTTCAACCCATCACAGATAAAACAGAGTACCAGAATGTGCCACTGCCAGCGTCCCCAGGAAAAGGTGTGCACAGAAATGCATCTGGAAACACAGTTGAAATAATGTACTTGCAGTTGAGTTTTCACTCCTGGTACCCTGCCATTCCTACCATCTGAATGGTCATATTCAAACAAGTCTTAATGACGTAATTAGACTGAAATGATGTCCAGATTCCAGCGTGGCTTTGTCACAGCTGAATATCATAGAATCCTAGAATGGTTTGGGTGGGCAGGGACCTCCCAGCCCACCCAGTGCCACCCCTGCCATGGGCAGGGACACCCTCCACTAGCCCAGGTTGCCCAAAGCCCCATCCAACCTGGCCTTGAACACTGCCAGGGAGCCAGGGGCAGCCACAGCTTCTCTGGGCACCCTGGGCCAGGGCCTCAGCACCCTCACAGGGAAGGATTGCTGCCTCATATCTCATCTAAATCTCCTCTCCTTCAGCTTAAACCCATTCCCCCTTGTCCTTTCACTCCCTGCCCTTGTAAACCTTGTGTCTGTTTTAATAAAAATGGGAGAAGATACAAAGAAATATCATGCACAAATATATGCTGTTTCCCTATTCATATGCTGGCACTGGACTTGTGAAAACTGCCTAATATTGTCCAGAATTGGCTAGATCCTAGTGCCATGGGCCCCATCCCTGGTTTGCAGTTCTTTAATTTCATTCAATTGAGCAAAGAGGGTCAAATCTGCTCGAGAGATACTCTTAGCCATCTTCTGTCCAAGTCACCTGCAAAAGGCTCCGGCTTTGCCATGATAAATGTGGAGGCAATCCAGCAAAATCAGCAGCACTGTATGATGAGATTACTATAACCTCAGGGGGAGAAGACCAGCAAATCAGTGCATTTTGCTGCATGTCCCACTGCATATGCATGACTAAGGATAGCAACTGTATTCCACGCTGAAGCTGTACTTTGATCTCAGGTTATTCCATTTTAATTTCTGTTTTCTTAGCTTTTTATCTCCAAATCTTTCTGCCTGGAAACTGGGGATTTATGCACACACCGTAGTTTATGTATGAAGCATGGGCCAAAAGAGACAAAGGCTGAAATTTACAGGCTGCAGAAGGCTATCATTTTTCTTTTGTTTTGTAGTGTGGGTTTTAGGTGGGTTTTTTTGTTGTTGTTGCATTCCAGTTCTGATCCTATCTGTAATATAGCTTGGCTTCACTCCCTCATAGTTTGATGTCCCAACTTTTCCTTGTTAGCACCAGGAAATCATAAGCTTATAGTGAGTGATAGCCAGTAGGTCTGGGATTGATTACAAACAAAAATCCTAGATAAGATCATAAATCTAACCCATCCCTGTGATGTGATCGTATCAGGATTCAAGTACGTCTCAAAGTTGTTTCCGATTTTCAGCCACTTCATCTGGTTTCCATACATCCCAGCCGGGAGTGAAGTACTCTGCGGTGGACTCTAATCCATGCCAGCCTGGCTTGGAAGAAGCCCTCATTTCTGTTGTTATTGTATTATAAAAATGGAAAGAAATGCTTTAGACAAGATGGACATTTCAAGGAGGATCAGCTCAAACACTGCTGAGATAAAACTGACTTGATAATAAGAAAGCAGGGCTGCTTTCCCACCCTGCCGCCATCCATCCCTCCCGGTCCCTTCCTGAAGTTTAGCTGCGTTTAAACAAATTCAAAATGGTGTTTTAACACTCTGAAAGTCAGTGGAGAAACACTAGTGATAAAAGCAGTACTTAAGAAAAGAGGAACTGAACCAAACCAGACACGGTCAGTCTCGGCAAAACCCAGCGCTATGATGTTTACGTTTAATGCCTACTTCTCCATTTCAGGAAGAGGTATTTGTGCTGGGCTCGCCATCCTTCTGGAGCTACTGTTTATCTGTTTTTATATGCGTCCTACATCTGAGCCGCCTGCTTTCCCTGCTGTAAATGACTGCTGGGATCCAGTCCCTTTGCCTGCGAGCGGATTGAGCTTTACACCTTCCGCAGCGCCGAAGCCGATGCGCGCCCATCCATCCCCTCACCCCGTGGTACCAGGTGATTTAATGTTACTGTTGCTTTAACGGCCTCATCGCTGCTCTGGCTACACAGTAGTTGTCTCCTGTGTGACTGTGCCTGGGAAAATCTATTACTGGAGTGCCATTAATCTGAGGCTGCCGCCTCTGGCACTTTCTGACTCTTCTATTTAATGGGCCTCTGCTTCCGGAGCTCTGGAGACATGCTGTTTTCCTCTCTTGATCAGCTTTGTTTAATTATCAAAATATTTGATGCAGAAAATTGACATTAGTTGTGAAGGTTTCTGCCTTCCTCCTCCTTACAGCCTCCCTCCCCGCTTTGTAGTGACATTGAGATCTTCCGCATGTACCACCTTCACCTTAAAATAGAAAATCGCTTGAACAATCATTTGCTTGTCCGGGCACGAGCTGCATTAGCAAGCTACAGGTAGAGCTGCCGTAAGCCCTCTGCTGCAGCATGGCGCTGTGCCTCGCCCCAGCGCGAAGGGAGCTCGCCGCACGGGTCCTGCAGCTGGACCTTTGTCTCCTTCCTGCAAACGTAACAGTGCAGCCAGCCGGCGTTTCTGAAAAGCTCAGGAGAGGGGAGCCCCGTGAATCCCCGTGCCTGTCTTCAGGGTGAGCTCGTCAGGGAGCGAAGGCTCGGCAAGATTCAAAACCACAAAAGTCTCTTCTGAGCTGAGATTTCCACTCTGGCTTCCTGCTCCAATCTTCAAAGCAGGAAGCTTTAGGTGTTGCAGGTGTTTCAATTGCACTAGTGCATTTGGCTTCCCCAGTGACCGCATTCCTCGCTCCAGGGCTTGGGATGGGCCCATATGAACCAGTATTTATGGCTAAAATGAAGATCCAGGGGCAACACGGTTACCATATATCAGTATCCTCACCTGTAGAGAGGACAGTCCTGAAGAAGTCCTCGCATTAGCAGAAAAATAGCACTGTTGAGAAGACAAATTCAAAGAAGGTAAATTATTCTTATCACTGGAAGTCCTTAGCTGCTGGAACTACTGTCACATGGAAGTGGTAGGTTTTCTGTGCCTGAAATCTTTGAATTGAGACTGGATGCCGCTTTGGAAAATATGCTTTTTTCCAAGCACAACTCAGTAGGTTTAGTGCAGGCTCAGAGAGGGAAAATGTCTGGGCTCTGTTATTCTGGTCAGGCCAGAGGAACTGATGTTTCTTTTTGTTATTTCAGTCTCTGCTTCTGCCACGCTCTTCTCAGCACTGCCTTGTTACAGAGGAGAAGACCCCTTTAAAGAGGGTCCTAAATTAGTGTCCCTCTTTACACAAGCCGCACCTCTTATTTCTGCTGCCTCTCTGTAAAATGCAATGAACAATGAAATGTGAATTACTGAGATTTGGGGCTACTGGGAGACAAAGCAGGGGAGCTATTTATGTAATGCTGAAACACACGAGTACCCTTGTTATATTCTTTCCTCCTATGTATGCCTGTCTGCTCCACTGGACTTCGTTCCTTCCTACTAACATTACTGCTCTCTCTTTCTCCATTACATGTGCTGTACTTCCCTCACAAGACACAGACAGGCTGTGAGGAAGGTGAGTAAAGTACAGATGGGGCCCATAAAAGTTATCCAGCTCGCTATTACAGTGACTTTCAACAAGTAAATCGCATTCTGGCAATAATTATCCTCTTTTACCAGCAAAACCTTACATGCTGTTGTCACCCTCGAACTGGGATGAATTGCTGCTTGAGGTTTATATAGTTTATTTGGGTCTCACTTGGTAGAAAAATATTTTCAATTCCCCTTATTAATTCATATTAAAGGAATTATATTTACTAATGAACTCATACTAGAAGGCTGTCAGAGAAGCTGGGATGTTTGAACAAAGCATTTTACAGTGAAAGAAATAACATTTAATTGAAGCCAGAACATTTTGTAGAGGGACATGGATTTTGATGAGGAAGCCCCTCAGCATCAGAGTGTATTCTCCAGCCAAAGGAACACACAGAAAGCTCCAGAACAGATGACCTGACACAATTGAATTTTGCAACTGTTCAGATGGGTTTGTTTTCACCCCTTGCAAATAGAAACGATGTCCAAGATCTGAAAACCTTGCAATGCTGTGTCACAGTATTGCTTTCCAGCTGTTCTTGGGCTCAGATGACCCCTGTCAAAAGAAGGAAAGTGTCTGGGCTACATTCTTACCTACCTCAGAGCTTAAGTAGCAAATACCATTGATTCCACATGCTTTTTTTTCCACTTGGGACAGTTGTCTTTCCTTTATGGTATGTAAGAAACGCATTCAGGAGCGTTGAGGAGATGTGCAGGCAAAGATGCTTTTCAGAAATGGCCCTCTGCTCTCTGCATGTACCTGTCAAATGAGCTGGTTGACTATCTAACATTTGCTTTTGACTATTTCTTTCCTGCTCAGCTCTCATGGATGATAGAAAGTTAGGGCCAGTGCAACAAAGGTGCACGGGAGTCTGAGAGCAAGGTGGGGAAAGAATATTCAAAGCAATGCATGTCACTCACACAAATGCACGTCTGTCACAGCAGATCTGTGCCCACAGCTTTGTCTCCTCTCCCTTTGGTTTGGGGCACAAAGATGCAAAATGAGAGAAGGATGTATCCAGACCCCCCAGCCTGATACTGCATAGTAGGCAACCAAAATGTTACCCTTTGGGCTCAGATTTGTGGGCAGACTTTTCATTAGAGCTCCCATACTTCCTTAAATAAAGGGACAAATTGATGATTCACCAAAAGCCTAATCAGTTACCTAGTTAGTCCATGGCTGTATAATAAAGAAAAAGAAAAAAGAAATCAGGTTAGATTTATGGGTTCTGTTCTATTCATTCTGCACACACACACACTTACTTTTGCAGGGCTTAGTCTTGTGTGGTTTAAATTCTTCAATGTCTTGTCTCTTCCTTGCACTGTTTTTATACTAGGAATATTTCTGGTGAAGTCAGTGAAGTTACCTCTATGTAATTCTGGACTAATCCATTGAGGGCAGCTATGGACCACGCTGGTAAATAATGAGTGCACTGCCAGAGATAATCAAATTCAGACTCTCCTTGTGAATATCCACTATTAAAAGATCCGTTATAAGCCTCCGTGCTGTTCGGGACTCAGAAATGCAAAGCTAGTCTAGTAATAGGTGTTCATTGCATCACAAATTTGGGCATAAGAAAAAGGAATACCTCTAGCTTCATTTATACTGCAAATGAAAATAATCGTAAAGATACAAACCACCAAGGTGCAAAATGAGTTTTCCAATTCATAAGCACAAGCCACCATGAGTTAAAATCTCTTGGTTTCTTCCCATAGTGCCCCAGGCAATAGTTTTCATATATATTTCTCCATGGTCAGAAGTCAGAGCAGACCACTGCTATCTAAGACCTTGACTTTTTTTCCCCTGACAGTTACAATTATTACAGCCCGGGGGACTCATTTTCTCAGTCTGGCCACCCGCTGACCTAGCCTGCAACCAGAATACACTTTAAAACAAACAAACAACAGCTAGGCTCCCCTCTCTTCACTTCTCCTCCCCCAGCTCTGGAATATTTTTACACCGTGTCCCTTGCAAAAGGATATTAGCCACTATTGCTGAAGGCACAATCACATTATCAGCACCATTCTCTCTCCCTTTCTCCCTCTCCTCCCCGCAAAGATAAATTTTTTATGTTGCTATTTTCTTTTTTGTATTTGGCATTCGATATTTATGTGATAAACTGCAGAGCTGCTACTAAATGGGCCCTGATATAACTTAATAAATACATAACAACATCCAGACTGCACTGTATTACTTCACTGTGTCCTGGGCTGCTAAGGATCCTTGGAGATAATGTTTGCTAAATAAAAGTTATGCCTCATTATAGGGAAAATAGATACTTATTTATTCTGGAATAATTGCTTGTGCATTAAATGACTGCTGTTGCTGCTTTTGAAATGAGCTGGTTGATAAGCCTGTCTCTCCCTGTTTGTCTTTCTGAAGTGCACACACGCTCTGCGTTTCTCCTATACCCAGAACCTGGCTGTGTCGGAGCACCCGTGCTTCTCGGGATGAATATGTAAGTAAGACGCAACTAACAATTTTTCTACTAGGAGGCTGTCTGCCGTTCTAGCCAGGAAACGTTCACAAGCCAAACTGTGATATTTGTAGGCTAAACTTTTAGAAAGTAATGTGTGTGCAGGTGCCCTGCTGAACTGAGCTGTGATTCAGTAGGTGAGCGCAGCAAGATGCAAATACAGGGGTTGGGCCCCGCTAGAGAAAGACGTGAAAGGAGATGGAGCAAAAAGTTACAGATAGAAGCTGCGGTGGAGGTAGCTCACTTCAATCTAAAGTGCACAAAGTTTTCTCTATTCTCATTGTCATCCTCTAACATTTCTAAAGTTTTTTGCCAAATTTTTAGCATCTTCAAATTTTTTGTGAATACTGAAAGCAATTTAAACCAGGTAATTGCTAATCATGCGATGTACAGAATAATCCTCCCACATACACCAAGCGTTGACCAACGTTCGGTGAGATTTCCCAGCTGCGCTTGGGAGCCATCACGCGGTTTCCTGGAGCCGTGCCTCAGAGATCCCATTTGCACCCAGATTTAGAAGCTGTTCACAAAGTGCTGTTTCTTCAGGTGGAGGTACCCAGGCATTGCATTAGCCTTAGCCAACGCCGGAATGCCTTTTCGTGGAAGTAGCATTTCCTTGTTTAATTCCTGAGAATAAGACTAGTCAGAGTCAGGGTCTGAAAAATTAGGACAGAGATAACCTGTGAGAATTGTACATCTGTGATTCACATGAGGTAACATTAGTTCCTATGCTACGTATACTGGTGTTCTGTTATCGTTCCAGGAAGAAAGGAGAAATTATTCCAGAGTTTGTATCAGCCACAGAAGAACGTTAAACAAAACACTTCAGCAATCTCTAAAATCTGTGTGTTTTTGAGATGAGCTGGTTTGCCTGTGATAACATAAATGCAGAGGATGTATGCGTCATAAACGCACACACATAGAGACACATAAGGAGGTACATTCAGGAATCATTCCTCTAATCTTCACTCTACTTTTCTTTTCCAAAATGGCTGGGTTTTCTTTACCAGAGTCCTTTCCAACTGTGTTCTAATTGCTGAAACCGTCAGCATAAAGTACCATCAACCAAAATGAAGTGAGGCAGACTCTCACAAGCTGCAAAACTTTGCAACACAAAGCCACTTTACAAAGAGTTTAGCTCTATAGAAACCCCAGTGAATGCTAGGAGGAATCCCAGAAAACTTTGCATGATGCTTCAAAATGCACCACAGGGATCCCGTGCTTGTTACCTCCTGACACCATCTTTCTGTAAAGGAGAAAGCACGCAGCACTCTGTGGAGCGATTACCCTGGGGTCCTACGCATTCAGCACTAATATCGGAAAGTTTCAGATCTCACAAAGAAGACAACAAGGACCTTTGATTGCCCCTGTTGAAGCTCCTGGTAAGAAGCAGGTCACTTCCCTCCAGCCCCTCGGAGCCTAGATGTGTGGAGATTTTCATGCCCACTTGACAGGTGACTGCTTTACCAGACAGGGTTGTCAGTGCTGCTGGGGGTTATCTGGATTTAGCTGTAGGCAGGAACTGAACCACAATGAGCATTAAAAAAGCTCACTGTTCTTTGGTTGTTTAGAGACAGGCCATCTCAAACTTGTTTGAAGCCTTTTTTATTGAATTCACACTCTTGTGCCAAGCACTGAAAGATTTACTTTGGCTATTGCTGTAAGATGGAAAGCATCTGAATGCGTGGCTGTCTGCCAGCTATGGGTGAGCAGTGAAAGGTCTGCTACAATGGACGGTTACATGGAACAAATGTGAATGCGGCGGGCAGACGTGACTAAAGAAAGGCTTTGGCATTCAAAGAACTGCTTGAGGTTTAATCCAGTGACTGAAGTAGGGTCAAGAGATAACACGTCTAACCTGCAAAGCTTTTAACTGTGCAGCAGCTGAAAAGTAGTCGGCTACAGGTAGACACACGTGTCGTCTGAAGTACCAGCTGCTTGCCTCCCCTCGCAGGCTCTGGCTCCTCCACGGACTCCATCTGCGAAGGCGAAGACCCGGTTGGACTTATCCAATGCAAGGTACCACAGTTGCTGTTGTATGTTTCTTGCAGATGTTGCCATAATTTTGTTATGGTACAATTTGACATACGACTCCCTGCTGCATCCGAAAGGGGCACATTATCTCAATTAATGTTTCACAGCAAACATGGCACTGATAGTATTCATGGGACTAAAGACTATTACCATTTGCATGGTGACTAGCACAAGAATTATGACTATGTGTGTTTTCTGCAGCAAAATTTGCCCTCAGGCTCCTTTTTTTTTTTCTTTTTGGCTTGTGACAATGTTCCCTTTTTCTTCCTCCTTCTGTTTTGATTTCTACTTAAAGTTTTATGGCTCTGTCCCCTCCAGGGTGCTATTATCTTGTATGCTAATAGGGCTATGCATATTCTATTAGCGTTGTCAGTGTGAGATAAGAGGCACATTCTGTAAGGAGCACTCGGGGGGTAATAATCACAGCAAGGGGTCTCAATGTTAGTACATTATCAGTCATCTTCACATTTCAGTGGAGCCTGTTTATGCACCTCTTCAGCTGCGCAACTCAGACACTGAAAATTGCTGAATGTTTACGGAAACTGTTGTAGAGGAACATAATGGGATTTGAGATTGACTTGATAAAGGAGCCTTCTCCCTTGTTGCTTCCAGATACAAGATGTTTGTAACTGGATGCAATAAGTAGGATAATATGTTATATGGCAGTTAGCAGCGAAAAGCAGACTCAGATCAGTATTTCAAGCAATAGAGCAGCTATCTAGGAAAAGATTTCAAAAGGGTGCACACCATCAGTGTTTCTGCAGAGGTTTCTCTTGCCTTCTCCCTTTCTACATGGTAACGCACAAATGCACGCACCTGGTTCACATCAGTAGGAAGGCTGACAATTTTTACACCCTTTAGTCTTGAACTTGAATGATTATAAGTAAGTAGGCCCGTAGAAAGGAAATTGGTGACAGCATGTGAAGGGCAAACGAGTAACTATTTGCAACACTCTTTGTTAGTTAAATAACATTCCTCAGTTGCAGCAATGGGCAATGGCGTGTGAAATAGGTGTCATGCGAATGTTTTCTTCAGCTGTTGATGACGCTATGGGCTGGTGAGGCAGAGAGTTTTCTGTTGTTGGACCGAGAAACTGTTGTTTCTCCCAGTTCGCTTGCGTTCCCATTAAGATTCGTGGGGTGGTGAGGCTGTGGTCTGCCATTGTAGCCATCCTATGGCAGGCAGCACTACACCCTGCCGCCAGGACTTCATCCTTGGGGTAGGGTTCTGTTCCCACCCTCAGCCTGTGGCGTTTCTTGAACTGGGAACCAGCAAGTCCATAATTTACAAAAAAATTGGAGAAATTTTGTCTCTTACCTTTTTGGCATCACAGTTTTGAGGGAACCTTTCACAGTATTAGATTTTCAGTGGAACTTCTAGGAGAAAAAGGTAAAGCACAGTGCTAGTTCTTTGTATGTTATGTTATATATATATATATAAACAAATGGCATTTTGTAGGGGTTCTGTATATTTCCTAGTAATTTAGTTCTGTTCCAGCAGTAGGAGCATGTTTATATGCTGTCAGACATCTGGATTGTAGTGGGACTCAAAGTTATCATTTAATTGAGCTAAGGACGGAAAGAAAAGGGGATTTTGTGCATTTCTTAGGAAGATGGCATCTCTAATTAGGTCTAAAATCAGGGACTCTGTAATAAATTTTGCAGACCCTGAGAAAATAACCTAATGGGGAGTGACAACAAATACAGAGATGAGGAACTAATCTCATATTTGGAATGAAGGAACAAATGATTTTTGGAGACAGATAGGGAACTTTACTGTTCCTACAGTAAAACTTTTCCTTTCTACGAAGAGAAAACTAAACACTCTGCCATGGGCAAAGCCTTTAGGAGAGCCTTAAAATGTCGCTCAGTATAAATATGCAAATTCCTAAATGTATAGGTGCCTAGTTAGATGATCTAAAGTTAATTCCTGGGAAGTAGCAGCTGTATCCGTGCTACAGCCAAACCATCGTAAGCAGGAGAAAAGGGCCATGTTTTGGATCACTTCTGTAGTACTTAAGATTACACATGGATATGAACACTCCTTACTTTAAAAATATTTGTCCTTGACATTTCCAGACACATGGCTCACACCAAATATATGCAGCTCCATCTCCTGAGGGTCTTGAGATTAAAACCCCTGCTTTCTCACCTTGTGATCTGGCATTAATAGCTGATAGAAAAATCACATACATGACTGACATCTTCCTAGAAATGTGAGACTGTGGAATTAATGAATGCCATGCTGGAAAGCAGGGGTCAGTTTGGAAATAGGATTTCTGTTGCCAGCCATCCAGTCATGAACTGGACAATCTGCCGTTCATTTTTTTTGCTTTGGCATTGAGGAAAATTGATCTGGAGAATAAAGCAGTCAGAAAATAAGCAGCTATGTTTCTCTGGCCACTGGAGGTTGATGGACTTTTATGGCTTGTGGAAATCGGGCTGCCTTGTTTTACAGAAGAGCTGTTCGTGCATTCCGCATGACTGCTAAGTTCTTTATCCCACTGTTATCTGCAGGATAAATCTGCAAAGCTGGAGATCTAGAGGCTTAGGTGGCTCAGAGGATTGATGGTCAGACACCGTGTTATGGTTGGGTCAATGTTGGCGGTGCAGCAGCGTTGGACAGCTGAGCTACCAACCTCTGGATGCCTGATGAAACGTCAGGGGAAGGGTGTCTGCCCGGTTTGGGGGACAGGGGTGTCCCTTACCTTCGGCAGGGCAATATGGGAGGTGTACCCCATCTTCTCTTGATGTTTGGAGAACGCCTATCGCCACGGCAGTAGTGCTAATATTTTTGCTGCCTGTTTTCTACTTTTTCTGCTGCATCTGTCTCCAGTTTTGTCAACACTAATCTTGTTGGTGTGGCCATGATGAAATTGCATTAACCTACTGAAATAATATTATTCATAAGTAAAACAGCTCAACCCCTGTACAACTGTTTTCACCAGCATGGATTTGAATTGCTAGCGGTTCTGTGCAACTAGTGATGATCTCAATGAAAAACCTGCAGTTTTCCAGAAACTAAAATATTTCAGCAGAAACAATGTCTTTCTGTGTATTTTTAGCAAGAGATAAAAACTCAGAAGCATCTTCTTTGGGGAAGATGGATTTCCTTTTCTCTTTTACTTCTTTCTATTTTTCTGTTCCCTGTCTTTTTTCAAGAGCAAATGGGGGAAAAAAAAAATAGAGTTTAGATACAAAGGGAGCTGAAAGAGGCAGAACTGGAGGGAAAAACCTTTTAGTTACACTTTTTTCTTGGTAAAAAAAAAAAAAGGAATATTTGAACAAAAATACAAAAATGCTGCAAACATTTCATTTCAGAATGACATGCCATTTCTCATTGTTCTGTCAAGGTAGTTCCCACCACCTCTTAGCTCTGCTGCAATCATTATTGTTGCTTCTGGGTGCACACCGGTTATTTTGGCTTCCACAGTGAAAATGCAGAACTCTTGAGTCTGTCAAGTAAGCCGGAAAACAAAGGCAGAAAGGGAAAGAACGGCATAGCTTCTTTCGCTGCTCTTTGTACATCTCAGCAGAAAAAACCTGCGGCCCCTCTCTGCATCTGCATTAGACGTGCACTGAGTGGCATGAGTCCGAGCCAGGGTGAAATCCGGACACCCTCTAACTGGATTCTTCACTCTCGATGTGTTTGAAGGAAGGTTTAATTAGAAGTAAGTTGTGTGCAGCTAAAGCAATCACTGTAAAAAGACTTTCTTTTTAAAGGGTCGTAACAACTCCATTTGTAAGAACTCAAGGAATAAAACTAGTATAATGTTTTCTATGAGTTCATTATTGCTTCAGAGCAACTTCTGGAAAAATAAATCCCAAAGCATCCTGTTTCCCTCAGTCTATGGGATCTATAGGTGATACGTGAGAAAAGCACAGTGCTGCCAGCGTACTGCAGGGAGCCTCATCCTGTCAGAATTGCCAAACTCCTCACAGAATCTGACCAGGTAATAACCAGGGGCCCAAACCTATTCGCCTCAGAGCTCTGCAAGAGTCCCGACGCTGGAAGACAAGACGGGACCCACGTTCCCTTACATGTCTGAGAGCCATCCCATTTTCATCAGTGAGCACATGAACGTTGCACGGGGAGAAATGTGGAAGCAATTACTTTAAGAGCCGTCTTTTGGGCAATTCCCAAAGAGACATCAGACCCTGTATTTATGAAGCCTATTGCATCGGGCCCTAATGAAGCAATTAAGCAAAGGGTCCTCTGTGTTTGATCTAAATGTGGTAATTTTTACAAAAACATCACCGAGTGATAGATACCCATAACTCAGAGTCCTTAATTGTACTTAATTTGTTTGGAATACGAATGTGCATTTAATTAAGCCAGGGCTTTGCCCACATGTTTAAAGAAGGGCTGTCAAGGAAAATTAAGACCCAGTTTGTTTTCAAAGTTACTGGTTTTTATCAGGCCAGGACAGCGATCTTCGAACAGAAGGTTACAGGATAATTAGGCAGAGACCTCAAGCCAAAAAAAAATTCAGAGACACTGTACAGCTGAGAAAGCAGGAAGAAAAACTCCTTGATGAAGAAACATAAGAATCGGCTGTTCACATAGTAAAGTCATGCATGGCTAGGATTTGGTAAATGTGACCTGTTGGTTAAAATGTGTTTTGTGTTCTTAAACTCCAGCAACGAGGATGGAGACTGGCCGTGTTTAATGGCAGAAGCCGCTGGCTCCAGGACCAGAATTCATGCCGCGCTCAAGGACCACTGAGTACGGAGAACCGATGGCATCTCCGTCAAACGACAACAAAATGGAAAGGGCAAAAAGCATTTCTCTTGTTCACTCGGATTTACCGAATCCAAAGCATCGGCTGTGAAAGCTGGTTTTAAAACCATCTCTTTCCCAAGCACAGAAATACAGTAGGTGCTTGTCATCCTCTCGGGAAGAATATTAGTCTGATGCATGGAAAGGGAATTTATTCCTTGATGAGTAGTGCCGATACTGTTATGGAATGCAGCACAGTGCACTCTTTTTCATGCACAAAAATATTTCAATAGAAGTGACCTGTAGGGAGGAAAGCATCTAAACAAAAAATGTTGAGACAACTGGATTTAAATCTGTTCCTTCTTGTTTAGTGGAGAAAAAAAAAAAAAAAAAAAGGCCGTTAAAAATTAATCATGCTTCAACACACATGAAGAAAAGGCAATTTTTGATATTGAAAAATTAGTTTCTCAGCACAATAGCAAACAAAGTCCACGTGTGGACACTTATCTCCGCTTTCTGTGACTCTCCAAGAATCACATGCTGGTTATCAGTTTCTCAACACTGTCATTTTTAATGTCATGGTGAGGCATTTATGTCATGAGATCCTTATTGTGGAAAATAGTTGCCGTGGTGTTACCTTGCAGTCTGAATAGGTTACGTGGCCAAGGAAGAAAGCTGTGCGCACATCACTGGCAAGTGGTGAACTAAGTCCCAGAAAGAGTCAGTCGTCTGCAGGAAGGTGATGCATCTGTAACAGAGCTGAAAATTGAACCCAGATTCCCTGCACTGAGGGAATGTAGGGTCTGAATTGTGAAAATCATATTTTCTTGAGTGTTTTGATGGGCTACTGTGCTGATGACAGCTGCAGTGGCTCTTAATTATGGATCACAAAATGTGTGGAGAAGATTTTTAAACAGAAAAGTAACTCTGCGTAGTATTGCCTCCTGTTTCTGGACCTGCCTTTCACTGATTTTCAGCTGAAGGAAGCTGGCATCTCGCTGTGAGATGGTACCTGGCCTTCTCTTCTTGGGTGGCTCAATTTAAAAGTTGGCAAAATACCCAGAACAGCATCAGACCTAATTTAGTATAAAATTAGTCGACTTAAAATAAACAGAATAAAATAAAATAAATCCTATGGTATTAGAGTTCTCTTGGCTGGATTGCTGCATGCCTAGCAAAGATTTATGGCATGCTGTCGCTAGAACGTTAGAAGGGAACATACAGCGCAGAAGTACCCTGCAAGCCCTTTTCCAGGGTCCTCTCGGCTTACACCGTGAAAGTTTGGAGACCCCAAAGTAAGATGCTGAAGGGGAAGGACGCTGTGGGAGAGCAAGAGGGTGCTAAGTGGTAACGGTGAGACAAAACCACGGCAGGGAGGTGCTGAACTGCGGCTGATCCCAGGGTGCCATCACGCATTCCAAAGCCCCTCCGAGGAGGTCTCTCTTTTTTTGATGTATCTGCTAAGCACATTGAACCAGTTTGCGAAGGCAGGCCCAGAACACAATTCTTCTAGTGGTAAATGACTATGTCAGCCGTTTCACCCTCTTACCGGTGTTTAAAATTTTTGCAGCAATAACAGAGAATTTGAAAGGACATCAGGGGTGGATTTACGGGACTCCTGGGAAATCAACTGTTTCCTGTTTCAACAGCTTCTTCATCATAACTTGCTTTCTCAGTCACTGAATGATGTTCTATTAATCTTGGTGTGCAGTGATTACTGTTAAATGCAGAGCTGGGTTGAACCTCAATTTGTGAAATAACCTTTTTTGTCTCTTCAGCAAGTCCAACATCGCAAACTTTGGGCAGAGGTCTACTGACCAAGAGGATAATTGTGTTCCAGTGCATCCCGTGAATAATGCAGATAAAAAACCTTCAGTGAATAATTCATTTTGCCTCCACTCATTTTGAATTAGCCTATTCATGTATGTATCCTTTCCAGTCTGCCTGTCTCTGTGCATGCATGTATTTACATAGCAATGTTGTAATTCGCAGGTACTTAAATATCAAAGCAATATAGCTGCTACTCCCAGCACGTGTTCCTGACTATTCTGTGTGATTGCATATGTACAAGTAAGCATTGTGTACTGTACCGTAAAATTCAAGATTTTGATTTTCAGCCGAAACATGACACATTGTATTTGCTGCTGTGGTGGCTATCTAGGATTAATATTAAAAAACTTGCAAATGAGGGCAAATCATTTTGGCCCGGCTATAAATTACAGAACAAGTATTTTGGGCTATTCAGTGTTCAGATGCAGGTTTTCTGCAATGATGCGTATTGCTAAAGATCAGATTACCTACTCACAACTTTACCTTACCTTTATTTTGGCAGTGACTTCTGGATCCTAAGTCAAGCAAAGCCTATGAGCAGGAGGAGACGCTTGCCTTAGGGATGGCATTCCCTGAAGGGTATGGACAGCACCGAAATTGCCCGAGCAGCACTGATAGCGTGCCTGCAGCTCGAGAACGTCTGAACTGCACGTACCTCTTGTTTGGCTCTGGAATATGTATCATTCACATTCAAAAACTTTTGCTCAGTGTTGGTGAATGATTGATGTATGGCTCCAGAGGACAAGGGGCCGTGAGAGCCAGTGGAACTGACTGAATGACCAACGGTCTATGGAAATTCCGGTGGGAATCCATTCGCTGTGCGTTCTCCTGCCTTGGACAGCCAACAAGTTGCGAGCATGCAGCTCCTAATCAGGACTGGCAGGACTGATGGTTTATCTTTGCCTGAGAGTTCCCTCTCTGCAGAGAGAGGCAGACACTCGTGCTGACTCCTTGTCGTGGGCTTTTCTGTTTCCAGTCCATTACAAGTGACATAGCCGATAAAGAGCCTGTCCGTCAGCGTTGTCTCTGGAGAGGCGAATCTTCATCCCTTCCTGGACTCATACCAGAACTGTCTGCTCATACTTTTTCAGATCATGCTGGGCACCAGGAGAGGAGGAACTCCGCTGGGAGCCGATCACAGCTTCCCAGCCCTGCCAAGCCCTGTCCCACACACCCCTCCTAGCACTTCATAGGCAATGGCAGCTCTAGAAGAAACTTCTTCCCAAGTGGGGATGTCGGTGCTTAAAATAAATCACTGCCTATTGTTTGCTGAGTGGGTCAGAAGAAGACTTGTAAGCCCGCGTTGTGAACAGCTCTAACCCACTGCTTGGGAAAGCAATGCCACAGCAGACAGCATTGCTCTGGATCCATCACCCATGAAAGAAAAAAGGAAGCAAAAATCTGACAGCTGTGGCCAGTCATGAATTATTTTGTGCAGTCACATATTGGGGATGTATAGCTCCTTTCATTTACAGAAAGTGCACCTCTATAAACCAATCAAGGTCATACTGCACTTCTCGGTGGGAGCCGTTATTCCCGTTCTGCAGCAGAGAAAGAAAAGGGTAGATCTGCACAGGATTTGTCTTCCTTCAGCGGGGACCTTGCAGGCTAATCCAAGGGGATCTGAGTGGCAAAGTCTGTTCCGCCAGTGACTTGTTCATGGCCAGCAGGGATTCTGCAGCAGAAGAGGGGGCTTGCATCCCAAAGCGTTGATCTGAACAGCCGTAACTGCAAGAACGTATCTAGATTCCATTGCTAATGAATAAGTAAGCTGCTCGCTACTCTGAGCCTCACCTTTTTTCTTTCTAATTTGAGGTGACCTTCTGGACCTTTGCCAGAGTCCAAGTGTTACTTTCCAATGCCGGTTTATGAGGAATACAGACAAGATAAATGTATATCTGTGTGTATATATTTGTTTAAGTATTCCCCCATATCACACTGGAGTAAGCTTCCTTTTTTTCTGGCTCCATACTACCCTCTTTTTTTCCTTATTATATCAATTTTAACTCAGTTTATTACAGTTTTGTGTCTGATATTCCAAAAATTATTTTTCTAGGGTTAATCCCTAACCCCCAGCAATACCATTAGGAAAGCTACAGAGCAGATTCAAAATAGTTACTACTTATAGTAAGTAGCCTTTTCAAGTCATAGAGACCTTTATTTATAATTCAGGGATTGGAGAAACTGGAGCAACAATTTCTACAGTATAACGCATTACTCTGCTATAGTTTTGTCTGACAGACCTGTGCGGTTTTGATATAGAGCCAAGAATGGGTTGTAGAAAAATGTGTATCACTAAAACTTAGGTCACCAAAGTCAAAAGTAAAACAAACAGTGAGAGATCATTATCTGAAGCAGACCCTTACTCGCCATGTACAGGAAAAAAAAAAGTCATTCCCGTGTTTTGTGTTTCTTTTTTTTTTTTTTCCTTCAGCTCGAAGTAGTATTTCTGTCTTTTTTTGGAAATATCTTGAGTTTGTACAGTTAGGGCAGAGAGTGCATTTATTCTGCTCTATCCCCTTTTTCTTCTCTTTGAAAGCCTATAGCTGGCTCTGGTGTGGACTCTTTGTGTGGCCTTCAGCAAGTCACTTAACCTTCCTGTGCATCAGTTTATTCATTTGTAAAAGGAGTATTATAATAATAGACACCCCTCAGGGGCTTTTCCAGATTTAAATAATTAATGTTGGTAAAGCAGTTTGTGAGCCTCAGATTAAAGGTGCTAAATAAAGGCAATATATTAATTTTTTTTTTTTTTTTTTAACTCCAGCTCCTTATAGAAACAGCAAAGCAATAGCCTGATAAGTGTTGGATTTAAATTTGGGAGTTAATGTGACAGTGCTTGGAGTATATTTTAATTTCTGTGGTCTCAATTCAGCAGAGCTCCTAAATCCATTCTTAATTTTAGAAAGACCCATTATTATTTCCCACAGGTAAGGCTCCCAATCTGAAAAGCTTTTTGAATCAGCCCTGTAAGAGCAGTGATAGAAGAGAAGAATCACCAGTGCACGTATGTATCTACGGGTGTTTATCCTCTTGCATTTATGACCTCAGCAAGAACATCATTGCCACAAGAATATAATCGGGAAGTCTCATAAGGCTTGCAAAATTCATCCGGGATGCAAATCAATAAATGTAACAGGAGAGAAACTACAAGCTGTGCATTTCCATGGAGGCTGAGATTTTGTGGGATGGATAGATGCTGCTGAGCATGACCTAATGCCGCAGGAAAAAAAAAAGCAAGCACAGACCTCAGCATCTAAACAGTATGAATATTGAACCAGAGGTCCTTGAGTAATTGTCCTTTCTTCACTCTAGGGGTGAAAAGGGTACATTAGACATTCACTAGCAGCAAATGGCACCTGACATCTCTCTAAGTGAAAGTCAGCTTGGAATTTTTTTTAATGGCCAAGCATAAATCTTTTAAATTATAGATCAATAAATAGTTAATTCAATAATAGGAATCTTTTAAATATTTAATGAGTCATATGCAGAATGGCTCTATAACTGGATGTTGATGGAACTGTGTCAAAGGAATTTGAATCAAACTTTTCTAAACTCCCCATATTAAAATAGTTATCGATTCAAACAAACTATGAAGACTGTTGCAAAAGTAAGGGGAGGTGGAGGGGGTTAGCATACACTTTCTCATCCAAGAAAATTGGAACTAGCAGCTTATTTTTAATGATGCATTCTTCGGCTTTTCAGGTTGTATTAGTGTTCCCACTACAAAAATGAGTGAGAACCTATGCAGACAAGAGTTTGTGTGTGCATATTCATTAAAGTCCTGCTTTAATGGCAGCTGTGCTTTTAAATAAAAGCTGTGGCTGCCTGCCTCTCGTTAAAGGATTCCGGTAACTGGCATTGACACTGATATCCTGAACTATCTCCAGCTGAAACTGCCCAGAAGTGTACATTTATTTACCAGAGTTTTCAAGTGAAAGACGGCGGGAGTTGTACCTACATACGCTAGACCTGGATTTGTTCCTTTATCACTTTCTCTGAGGAGATCCATAGTCAACATTCGCCCTTACTAACTGCGAGCTGCTGTAAGTCAACGCTGTTCTTAATTCCCCTAAATCGGATGCATTTCGTGCTCAGTCCTCAGACCACACTCAGTGCACTGTTATTCCATAGCAAAGGTGGCATCTTCAAATTTTGCACAGTCCAACCCTAACCTTCAGAACAATAATAATTTAGCTCAATGTTGATCTCTCTTCAGATAAAATGGTGGAAAGGATGGTGCTGAGAACAAGATGTAGGAGTCGCTTCAGCGGGGGAAATACAGCAGGCAAGAACGGCACAAGGCAGTAGAAGAAGAGAAGAGATTGGCGGGCAGACACGCCGAGATGGGCTTTTGCAGCGTGGCTGAACCACTAGTAAGTTTACTCTGGGTACGTTTTGTGCACGGTCAGCACCATGTACTTCAGGTCCTGGTATTTGAGGAACAGAAAAGGCTTTAATGCAAGGCTTGTTCGCCAGCTCAGGAGCTTCCTACCTCGAAGCCGCTCAGCAAAAACAGTTGGTGTCTCTGCGCTCCTTCACCAAAGATCGCAGTGATGGTGTTTGATGTTGCCTCTGAAACATGGTATCAGAAACTCCTGGTTGTAACACCTTATCGTGCCCATTATACAGATGGCTAAACATGTTTGCGTTCGGAGGAGGCAAAGCATGATTGTATAGAATTTGTCTTACTGCCTTCGAGGGGTAGGCAAAACCAGCCAAAACCCAGCTTCAGCATTACCTGAAGCGGGACCCGTTGTTTGCTCTATGTGTGCATCTGTAATCAATTGTAGTTGGTTCGATATTTGTAGCAGGTCAGAGTTTCATTTGTATTCTGCACACCTCTGCTTTCCCCTCGCTGCGTGTGTGTGTATATATATATATATCCAGAAAAGCTGCCTGCATATCCTTGGTTTTTTTCCCCCAGGATGACAGATACTGTAACAATGACAGTAGATTAATATCTCCTTAATCAGCCAAATGAACATGACATACAAGGGTGACAGTTCAATTTGCTGCTAACAGATTGTGCCTATCAGAGCCCTTCCATTCCAACTGATGTTTATTTCTGGCAGAGATCAGACGGTTCTGGGAGGACCCCAGCTTCCCACCAGCTCATAGACACCCATTCAATCCATCAAGTACCGCATAGGTGTTACTCACCCGCCTGTCAGGACACTAGCTGCTTGGGAAATGAAATGAGCCTTGACACATGCAACGCAGAAACGCCGTCACTTAGCTGGGCGAAGCGGCAGCATGTATTATTGACTACAGAGTGCTGCAGGTCCCTCTCTTTATTGCTTGTTATTTTTTGTTTGCTTGTGGACTGTTGGCTGTTGAAACATGGATCAGACACTGAGTCTGTCTCCTGGGGAGGTGCATAAAGAAATGTAATGGGGAGGAAGTGCAGGAGGGGGGGTGGTTTAGGTAGAAGCGATACATTAGATCTTAGTCCCAGAACCGGCTGTGCTTTGAGTTTGTTTGCAGGTGGGATTTCAGGAGGATCTAGTTTCTAATTCTGAAATTCAATCTGCAGGGTCTAATTCAAATCTTTCTTTTCCTGCTTCCTGCGGTATTTCAAATAGAGGAACCGCAGATACCGTACAAAGGGACTGCCAGCCCTTCCGAAGGGCAGTCCCGCTCCTCCCCTCGGCTCAGCCAGGCTCCCTTCTCTCTCGTGCGGGCTTGAAACACAACGCCTGAGCCTAGGCGGGTACCACCACGAAATTGAAATAAAGCTTGGAATTTGCCCGGCTGCGTTTCGGTAAACACGGTATCAGTGTTTGCAGCCCCAGCAGTCTGCCCGCGCGGTGCCGACAGCTCGCTCCTGCGCTGCGGGACCGAGATAGCGCTTGGACTTCTGAAGGCCTGACTCTGCTGCCGATGTGTAAATCTGTCTTCAGCACTTAAAGGTCTGATCCTGCAGCCATTGCTGCTCCCTGCGGGACCGTAACTGAACAGGAGAGTTTTCATTTGCTGGATGAACCCCAGTTATTTATTTTCATAGTGACTCACATCAGCCATCTGCCTGCTTTTGTTTAGACACCCTTGCAGTGCCCTTCCCACGTCTATGAAACTGCTTCATTTTGCCGTTCCACCCAAATATATAAACCACGTCCGTAGACCTCTGCGAACCCCATCCCGCAGCCAGGGATTGCTCCGGAACCTACCAGCAGGCTCGTTGCGTCACTCAGGTTTTCCTACGGAACTTTTTTGCACGAGTCCTGGGGGTTTGCTTCACAGAAGACAAGAGATGTGTTTATTTTTGAAAGATAAAATACAAGTAGTTTCAGTGGAAAGGTTTCCAAGATAAAATTAACAATATGTTACCAAAACAATGGCATTAAAAGATATCCATCTGATTGTAATTATGTGGCTAAGTCCTTCCAAAGGAGGGTTCTGTCATTCCCTGTAGTTGTTACAATTGCTGTCATACAAATGTGCTCGTTATTTTTATCATTTTTTTTCTTCTTATTACAGGTTTTGTCATAAGAATAACTCATCATGGTTTTACGAGTAATAAATTCTCTAAATTACAGTCCAAGGATGCATTACTTTAATTTTTCCTCCATATTCTGTTTTTAATTGCCATGCTATTTCCCACTTGCCTTTTTTAATGACTCGTTAGGCTTAAGGGGAAAGAACAGAATTCAGTCCACCTGAGAGCTTGCATCAAGTTTGGACACCTGAGAAGGGAAGTGAGACATTACGGGAGGAAAAATGTGACTTGTGTGTCTTGCGAGAAGACTTCAGAGTTCAAATATTAAGAATATTCAAAGCAAAACAAAATAACAATTCTTAAGGAAGCCCCAGACCAGGCATTGTTTATTAAAATTATTTGAACAATTATTTCTAATAAGAAACGCAGTCAAGATACACATGGTTTTTGTAAGATCTAGATATACGCGTAGCCTTTAATGTGTCACTAGGTCTACTGGGATCATGGGACTTGTGCACATTAAACTTAGACATGTCCTTACAAAACTTGTGAAATCAGGACTGAAGAGAGTAAGAGGTGACGTTTTTGGTTACGAACTCTTGGGAGCGTCACGCGTTGCTGTCCTGCAGGCGAGGGCGGACAGGCAGCCCCAGCTACGGGCACCTGCCGGCTCGCCGTTCCGGAGCAGAAGGACCCAGCGCCCAGCGTGAGTTTTGCTAAAGCCGCTGCCCGTTCCAGCGCTGCCTCACGCTATCACGTGCGAGACGCCTGCCCTCGTACCTGGGGAAGCGACCGGGCCCATAAAAATGCCTTTTTGGATGGAACTGCAGGATGGGGTTACTGTTCCCAACGGAAAGACCCGCGTCTCACCCACGGGGATACGAGCCTTGCCTTGGTGAGGTATCGGAGAGGTAGATGCGAGCCCCAAGGGAAATCTTAGCCACAAGTTCAAGCCGTGTAAAGCAGATTCTTCTAGGTGCTCCTATGGAAGTGCTCTGCACGGGTCTGCCTGCCGGGGTACGCTTTCCTGGCCTGCAGCGTGCGCCCATCTCACGCTCCTGCACACACCCCCACAACACCCACGTGCAAAGCAGTTGCACGAGCCTCTGCTTCAATTTTGGCAGGATGTTGACCTGGGAAACTCACTTTTTTTTTCTTTCTTTACCTTGACAGAGTTCTTAAATTGGTCACAGATTTTTATGGGCCATCGTTGGCGTCAGTTATTGAATTATTTTTCATCAGAGCTTGTCATTAACAAGCCGGCTTTGGGCCGGGCGAAACCCTTGGCCCGCGTGCTCAGCGCTCACCGGGTTGGCACGGCTGCACCGTAGAGGCAAGGAGCGGGTTTAGGGGGTCGGGGTGAGCCCCTTTCCCATTGCCTCGTCGTCCTCCTCAGCTTCTTTACGGCGAGGGCTCTGCCAAGCCGCAGCCCAGCCTGCGGAACGCTTCCCGTTACCGTTTGTCTTGGATGTTTCGGAGGGGAGTCGTCTGGCTTTCCCGTTTTCCCAGTGCACCAGTGCTGCCCCAGGCTCTCCCATTTAAAGCTTTTTCGGTGGTGCCGGAGGGCCCCGCGGGGAGGTTGGTGCTTTATTGCATTTCGGGTGGCAAAGCAATGAATAACCAAGACTGAGAAAAACAGGAGAATAGCGCAGAATAACAAAACGTACTTAAAGTGGGATACCTGGCAATGGGCAGATGCAGAGATAAAGTCCTTACTGTCGAGAGACGGTCGCTATTTATTTCCTGATTGCGACAGGGTCTTGGCTGCGCCAGGACACGGAGTTTGTCCGCAGTGCCCAGAGACCCTTCTCGCGGCGTGCGTACGCTACGTGGCACCGAACCCGACGGAAGGGCTCGGCTGCTGGGGCATCAGCTCCGTACCGCTAGCCCCTTACCGATCTTCGGGAAGACCTAAGGAGCAAGTGGAAAGCACATTGACTACATGCTAACAAAAGCAGAAAAGCGCGTTTTACGCTGGTGAATGCCACACAAATCTCTCTAGAGGGAGGCAGAGAGCTATTTCTCCAGGAAGATTTGCTAGTTTATGTGTGCAGCACAATCAGCAGCAACAAAAAAGCACTCTTTGTCAAGTATGTTTCAGGTGGCAGCGCAGGTTATGCTAGTGGCAAAGTCCTTAAATATTCACCTCCATCACTGGCTCAGCAGGATTTTGCTCTTGCAAAAGCCATATAGCACTTTTCCTGCAATTGCAGGTCTCCCGTTGTAGCCCTTCTAGCGCGGAACCAGAGGGTGCTTTGAGGAAACTGGCTCTGAATTGGGTTCTGGCTAATCAAGACTAGAAGTCACAACAAAGTAGCCCAGTCCTCGCATCTGTGCTTCCAGGATGGCGGCTAATTATTTCACAAATGTGAGTATTATTTAAATGCACTTCCCAATATTTTTCCTCCTTCTGCTGACCAGGAGCAGTTTGCTACGAACGGCTTCTCACGCGCATTCAGTGATTCCACCAGGCGCTTACTTGGGCTTCATTCACAAAAATCACAAATTTTGAAAATTGCAGCCTGGACTCGATGTGAGATAAAATCCCGCCTCAGTGAAGCTGATGAAAACCTGCTCGTTAGCTTCAGGCCAGGTTTTCAGAAAATCGTCTCTTCTACTAAAACAGTTTTGTGTTTTTTTCAAGTCCTGAACTGGCACAACAATCCAGTTACTAAATAGACCTTACTTAGTATCCAAATTTTTGACAGCACAACGCATTTGCGTACCTATCGAGGCCCGCGTTTTCGGGAAAATTTGACTCGTAAAGGACACTACTCACTGCAACGGGGCCGTTTCACGGGTCCTGTGCCCTGGAAGCCCAGCCCCGCTTGCGGGCGCTGGCGCGGGTGGAACAGGTCTGGCACGCTTGTTCCCAGAGCGGTTAGAGCATCGCCAAGTCCTGCGTGTGAAAATGGGAAATGCGGCTCACTGCAGCGCCCGCGACGTAGAAGTCTGCGACTTGTTAGCTGGGAAAAATCCAGCCCAGGAAATGGTGGGTCACACAAAAAAGTTCGCAGAAGCACTGGGTCCTCTGGATGCCGTCGCAATTAAAGGCCTGGGACATCTGCATCTTTGTTTGCAGGCCGTGCTTCCTCTCTGGTAACGCAAATCCTAACGTGCGTTAACTGTTTAAAACCAATTTCGTTGCAGTTAAAATTGAGTATGACTGTTAGTCTAGAAAATATGGCCTATTTCCTTTTACTAGTTAGCTTTTAAAGGTGTTTTACAATTCAAATGAGCCGTGCAATTAGAGGTGACATTGCCAAAACTGGACAGACTAAAATTAGACGTTCCTGCTGTGTGTTAGAGCTTGGCCCAGGGTTTGGTCATGCTGTCTGTGGGCTGTACCTGTCTGCTCCAATCTCATGAGTCAACAGGATGCTGAAATGTTCCAGAATCCTGTTCTTTGTGGTCTTCTGTTCTTTCTGTCTTCCAGTATTACCCTGCCTCTTTCCTTTTATAGTGCTTAATGCCCAAAGCACACTCACATACGCACACTCGTGCACACTCGTGCACACACGGAACAGCATTTCAGCATTTTTTGCATTGAGAACTGGGAAGTGCCTCGTTATTACGACACTCACTGACTTGACCACCGCAAACCCACGATGCGAACCAGCCCCTGGCTTTCGGGCAGCAGGGTGCCAGGCTCCCGCCGGTGCTGCTTGGCCAGCAAAGCTGGGACCGACGGGGAGTTTCGAGGTTCGGGCCACACTCACTTACACGGGCTTTGCTCTACGGAGCTTCAACGCAATGCTTCAGGTACGAGGCTGCTGAGAGAAGGGCCACCTTTCCGCCGGTGGGTGGGAGCGTGGAGGAGCAGGGAGGGTGTCTGCCCCGAGGGACACACGGGAGCTCGCTGGCAGCAGCAGCCGTGCCCGGAGTACCTGACATCCCACCTAAAGAGCCCTACACATTAACGAACTGTGCAATTACGCTGTGCCTAGGTAATCAGTGACGTGATTCCTATTAACACTTAACAGTGTAACGCACTCTGCCACGGTTTGGGAACAATGTGTTAGCGTGAAGAGTCCTGAAAATTTCTCTGGTCAACAGCTCGAGGTACGTTGGAAAGTCAAAAGTGAGGAACATCTCCCGGAAAATGCCCGCTGTTCTTTGAACACAGGATGTGGCCATAAGGAAAATTCTCCTTCATTTCAGGCTCACCTCGATGGATTTAATAACGGCATTCCTCTAGTCTGTGAAGTCAGTTAAGAACATGCACACAACCATCTGATTCCAGGAGCAAGGAACCTTTTTAAACAAACTAGTCACTTTTTTATGGCACCAGTTACACGATCCAGCTCCCTTCACACCGGGCCAGTCATCTGAACCCAGACCAGGTTGGTAGTTGTGTCTGTTGAGTGACCCACGCGAACAGAGTTCTTGGTCTCCGTCCAGTTCCCGGTGGAAGGGTGCCCAGGCTGGAATGGCCGTACCAGCTGGCAGCAGAATTAGCAACAGGGTGAGCTGCAAAAGTGCCGCGGAGCCAGAGCCCACGCCGCTCTCCCACGGGTGGTCTTCCCAGGTCAAGGCCGAGACGCACACCCTTGTGATGGTGACACAAGGTTGCTGCCGGGGAGCGGACACCTGAAAAAGTTAAGTCCGCTCGCTGCTGCCAGATTCAGCTCCAGCCGCACGGGGCTTCTCTGCACAAGTAATTCCTGCAGCGAGTGAGATAGCTGTGGAGCGTTACGGCAGTGTGAAAATAACAGAAAGCAGAGCGCGCATATCTGAGGATGAAGATAATTTCCCTTTGGAATCGCCTCCTGAGGGGCACGGTGGACGCTCCATCTCTTGCAGCCTTTGAGTCGAGATTGATGTCTCCTTCCATAAGAGACGCCACAACCCCAACAGTTGTTAAAGCTTTGATGGCGGAATTACTGCGTGGCGTTCTCTGGTTTGTGCGGCTTAAGTGCTCATCCAGAGTCGTCTTTTTGATGACCTTAAAATCTGTGAATCAGGTGACCCTTGCGGAAAGATTGACATGTGGCGATATTTACTGCGGAGATTCTATTGTCAGCAGCAAAATGCCCTTTTGTTTATCCTTGAACAGCTGCGGGCGCCGTGTCTGAACTCAGAGCTCTTGTAAAGCCCGGGCTGAGTAGGTGTTACTACTCTTAGCTGAATTCTCCGAGCCCCTCCAGCGGCCACGCTCGCCTGGCTTGAGATTTCTAGATGCACACCGGACCCTTACACGACAAGCCGAAAGTTCCCGCAGCATCTCACCCCCCACCTCTGCCATCATGTCGGCAGGTACAAATATGTTCCCTGACAGAAAGATATATGAATCCCAACTGTCAAGAAGCAAAGCAGTTTTTAAACTTTAACGAGCAGAGTAATGGAAATAAAATACAAAGGAAATGGGAAAAAAAAAAAAAGACTAAAATGTTTTTTTATTTTGGTATTCTGCAGGAAAAAGTGTGTACGCTAAATAATAAATAAGCCATGCAATGTTTTTACAGCTTCTTTCGTATGCGTGAATATTTGAAACATGCGAAAATGTGGAATAGGCATTTACTGAGGACAAAAGAAGAAACTTATTTTATGTACAGAGAGCAAGAGGGAGAAAACAGAGAGATGCATGTTTAATGGATTGCTGTTCACAGAAGGGAGATATTTCCAAGTGTGAACATATTTGTAGACAAACCAATCTGACAAGTGAGCTTGGGGATGATGTATTACAGCAGAATTGGCCTGGGAAGCGGAATTTTGTTGTGAGGGTGTTGGTTGGTGTAAACAATGCCTGCCGGGTTTTGGCAGCCGAACTGCTGACTCTTCCAGCCACCGTGGAATTGCTCAGCCCTGGGTTCCGGTACCTGAGCGGTCCTGGTCCCACGGAGCCCGGCGGGGAGCCGCAGGTCCTCTCCATCCCTTTTTATGCCTGAAGCCGGGAGGGACCGGTAACCGGGACCCCCTACACGGTTTTTCAGAGGGGAGCGAGAGCAAGAGAGAGCTACGAGGGCTTTTTTGCCCGATACGGACCGTAAAGGCAGAGCGTATCGGTCAGCATCAGAACCGGTACTGTGTGAAGCGCCATTGCAAAGCACCCTTTGCAGGGCTCAGCACCCTGCGCGCGGATCCAGGCTGCTCTCTGGGCTGAAGGCGAGGGGCAGCCCTCGGCGGCTGCGGTGGATCTCAGCAGGTCTGGGATCAGCGACCTCGGCCCTTCCCGTCCTGCCCCCCGCTCCCCGCGGGACGCAGCGTGAGCCCCTTTGCCGTTCGGTGAAGACCGGTTCCTTCCTGCCGGTGATCGCGGCACCGACCGCCGTGAAGCCGCGCCGCTGGCGGGGGACTTTCCGAGGGGCGGAGGTGAATGCCCGCACTGACAGCTGGGGAAAGCAAAGAATATTTCCACGGTAATAAGGAGGGTGACAGAGTAGGGAAGTGTGGCGTGTGAGTTTATCGGGGACTTTCTCCATGGCTAGCTTGGCTCGTACCTTTGTGTTTGGAAGTGGCTGAAACCAGAGAAAGAAAGGCCTGTTGCCATGACTGGCAGGGGCTCATTATTCACTATTCCATGGCTTATGGTTTAATGCTTGTTTAACTGGAAATTTTTTTTTTTTTTTCCTCCTGACTTTTGATTTCTTTTTGCCAACTTTATATTTTAATGCATGTTTTTATGGAAATATTTATAGCGCACATGTTGCATATAAAACACCATCATAAAGCTTTTTTGCTTCAGTCCTGTTGAAATAAATGATGTTATTATTATAATAATTTCATAGGGTTATATCTGTTCTGTAATGAAAAAGACCTGTGGCTGCTTGAACCATCAACCCAGGCAGTTTTTACAGCTTTCTGTAGCTACACTGACCTCATGGAGCTGCTGAAACTTTTAAAATACTCCGTTTCCCAGCTGAGGTGGGCACAGAAAGCAGAAGGAGCAGACAGAAGAACCAGGACATTCGCGCGCTGCCGTACAGCCCGTCCGGTCCCTGATCAAGCAGCCAGTATGGGCTTAATATCGCACACGATGGTAATGTTATATTTCACGGTACTTGCTATTACAACACCAAAAATCGCGCGAGCCCCTTTACAAATGATGTGCCGGGGAAACTGTGGGCGGTGCGATGAGAGGATGAGCTGCAGTAGTTCCCAGCAGTTGGCACGGCACTTGTGCTGGTCCGCGTAGACGTTGCTGGCCGTTCTGGTCAGCGCTCAAACGGCAGAGGCTGCCCGTCCCGCCTCAGCCCAGCAGGCTCCAGCTGGGATTCTCAACAAGGACAGATCTAAGCGAATGTCGGAAGGTCGACGCACTGTGCCTGGGGAGCGAGTATCAGAACAGAAAGACCAGGACTAAATATGTGAGCGTCTATTTGTATGAGTTTATATATCTGCGTGTGTCGGCACGCTCACAAGCTTTGCTGATACATTTGCAAAAGGCTAGGCGAACAACTGCGAAGTAGTGCAGATTTACAGGAGATTTTTAAAAATTAATACTCAAACATGAAAATGCTTTATACAAGAAAGAAACCTTTTAGTAACTTCTCCATCCTAGAAAAAAGTATGATGAATAATTCAAGTATGCACCAAGGAAGCCGATTTGCTGAACGAGTGTAAAATAAATCTGAGGGTGAACTAGTCCAGATCACCTAAATTAAGACTCTGGTTGAGGAATGATGAGCGTAAAGCTAGAGATTTGTGACTCTGTGTAACTTGTCCATACTGTTATCCCGAAGGATTTACCATAAGATTGCTTAACGTTTATAGATACCATCCAGAGGTGATCTTGAAGAAGGTGGCTGGCAGTCCTTTATTTTTGTCACAGTTCTCAGTTTGAAATACTCAGTTCCTACGTGCAGCCTTCCTCAGCAAAGCCAAGCATCAGCTGAAGTCCCACGAAAAGTGGGAAAAGTGAGATTGACTCATATGCTGGGAGAGCTTTGCTCGTTAGAGCTGGTTTGCCTGTAGAATAGGACCCAAATTGGTTCTCTTAAGAAATAAATGCCTTAGTTATCCCCAAACAACCCCAGACATAAGCCAGTAATGAGTCTCTAGTACAGTGTGCTGATAATACTACAGATTTTAGAAGAACTTCACTATCAAAATGCAGATGTACGCCATCCGCAGAAACACCTGCTGTGTCCTATTTGTTACATCTGCCAAAAAGAAGTGGGGTTCACTGGCTGAAGCAAAGTTGACACCAAAGCTGGAAAGTAGGGAGGGCAGCACGATCGCTCTAACAGATCACGGTCGTCCTTGGAAAGTGCTTACGGTGGAGACGGCGGGTGCGTTTCAGCTAGACCAAAGAGAAGGTACCGATGGAGTATGGCAGAGGGTGAAACCCGAGTTAAAGCGTTCAGGGGACGGGTGGATGGGTGGATGGAGAGAAAAAGTGGAAACTCTTTTGATTTGGTCTGAGCCTCCACATAAAATGTTTTATATATTCACAGTATTGAGCCTGGTTTACTCTCTAATTTTCATAAATATCACACTCTGGTCATTTAGTACTGCTCTTCCTATGCTCAGGTGTCTGAACTGCCAGGAGCCGAGTTCTCCCTTTTAGGAGGAGATGGGTCCGTTTACTCCTCATAACGCTCAGGAACTTCCTCCTTAGCGAGTGGCTCAGATCTGAGCGAAGTCACCTCAGGTGAGGAGCGTTGCCTGTAGCAAAGGCTGCTTCAGGGTGCCCCTGGCTTTCTGGACATGACATGGCCCTGCGGTGCTCGCTGGATGCGGCCCACACTCTACGCCGTCGCCTTCTTTTTGACCTTCATGGTGGAACTGCACATAGGTGGGGTGAGGAGGAATTCCTAGTAGAAAGGGCTAGTGTTTTCTCACTTGTCAATTGACTTCAGACACAAATTCATTTGCTGCCCTTGAAGCAACCCGGTCAAGGCTGTGTGGTCCATTTGGAAGCCCAATCCTGTTTCTGATTGGTATGAGGTGCTCCGCATAGACTGAGCCCTTTTTCTGCCATGCTATAAAAGAGTTGGGTTTTGCGTACTGTGCTTTGGAATGAGCCCCTCGGAGGAACAGGCTCCATAAAGTTTTTATAACCCATATTTTATAAGGTATAGTGAGTTGGACGAAAGGGGGTTTTTTCATGTGTATGTGCGTGTGCATGAATCAGAGCTAATACACAAGTAATTCAGCCCGGCAAAGTAGGTCGGACCAGAGCCCCAATTTCTGTCTGAGGTGACCCCCAGGATGTGGATGAGAGCGAAGTCTATGGGGAATAGTACGGCAATGGTGAGAGGGAGATCACAAACCCTGGCCTTTTCCTAGCAGGAGAAAGAACTCTCCTCGTAGCAGACCACCGTGTCCCCGAGTGAAGCAGTCTGAGGATTTGCCAGCGAAGGACCAGCCTTCTCCAGATCACATTTTGCGGGGCTGAAGAATTTCTTGTAAGAAATGCTCAGAAGGTGACTGTTCCGTATGTATCAGGTTTTTAAAGCTTCCTCTGATTATGAAGGATGGTGCAGGTAAATCAACGCGCTCCTGCTGTGGGGGCAGGAAAGAGAAAACACCACCGGCGATTGCTTCTCTTGTTTTCCAAAATGAACATTTCCTCCGGTAAAACCCAGAGCTTTTGTAACTTGGTGCATCTCTGAATGCTGAAGTCCCTCTGTTGAACGCTGGGCACACCAAACATTTATGCATCTTTTTATCTCACGGGCTCCACGAGGTGTGTTTCAGATGGTTAACTGTTCTTTGGCAGTTTTTTTCAATCAAATATGCGGATTAGAAATGCCTGCACACTGTAAGTAGAGAAGGGAACCACGGATTTACTGTTCGGAGCAGCCTGCCTGGTAGTTGTGGCGCTGATTTAAACCACGGGCAGGGATTTTCGAGCAAGTAAAACTGTTTTTTGTGATTCTTTTGGTTTAATTGGTTTTGGACTCTGAGACCTGGCCTGTAGGTTCAGCTGTTGAGCGCAGCCATGAGAGCCAGGCTCAGGAAATCTGGAGCGTAAGGCTGAGGGCGCGTGTCGCTCTGCCTACTTTGTGGCACCTCGCTCAGGAGGAGAATCCTCCGCCGTGGTCAGCAAGGGAGGGAAATTCCTCCACGAGCATCAGCTGTGCAGTGAGAGGTTATATTGGGGGGGGAGGCTGAACCACACGATGCTCTCGGCACCGTCGGGGCTTGAGCAAAGCTCTGCAGAAACTCATCGGTCTGGGCACATGCTCTCAGCTCTCCGCTCCGTCTTTCAGGTTCTCTTATAAAATACAGATTTTTCTTGTAGGACAAGTGCCTACTGGTAACCACTTGGAAAAACCACCATCTGATTCACACTGACACCCTCAGCTTAGCGCAGGTGAATGCAAGCGTGAGGTCATCCTGAATCAGGCTCCGTACCATCGTCATGTTTCAAACACAGCCATTTAAAACGGTTTTAAAATTTGAACTTTAAGGAATCACATGTTCAGCCTCAAAGGCTAGAAACGTCTCCACACTCCTCCATCCCTTCTGCCGTGAAGATGGCCGCAAGCCTGTGGCTCCAGCAGCGCCAGGCAGAGCGCAAGACGTTGGTGCACCGCAACGCACTTTGCTCTTTGCCGTGTACAAAACGGGCAAAAAGCCTCTTCTGACTCAGTGCGGCACTCTGCTCTGGAGGGATTGTGGAAAGTTGTCTGTAGTCGTACAAGCTGCAAGACGGGAGAGAATTTGCTCCCGCTATTTTGTCGTTAAAAAACCCAACAAACCCCACATCATTCTGCAACAGTAATTTAGACGTGGCCAAGATTTTAGCAGTTGTAAGGAATATTACCTGCCATAAAGTATGAATGGTGTTGAATTTACAAAAAATGCCTGATGTAAAATCATACTGTCAGGAACAATTAGCCATGGTGCGTAAAAAACCTCTTACAGAGATTACACTTCCCAGATTGTTTTACAGAAAAACTTTGTGTTAATGTTATGCTTTGAATGCCTTTTGCCGTGAAACATTTAAGAAACAACAGTTTATAGTCTCTGATCTTTATGGTTTGGAAGAATGAACGCTCTCCTCATGTTAGGCCAAATTGATGTTTTAAATTCAGGAGAAACCCCATCATGTTATAAAAAGGAGAGAATGTCCTAAGAAGAAAGTGGTCAAATCATTCCAAGATGTTATGGGTTTAAGGGGTTTTTTCAGCTTTTTTTCCTACGGAAAAATTTTCATGATCCTGGGCATATGGTCAAAAAACACAGAAGTGAGATATTTTTAGACAAGCACATTTTGGTATAAAATTACCCACTCCGGCGTGCGCAGGGACAACCTGGTCTGTCCGCAGCACTGTGGGACACGATGCAGACGGGTGTCCCTGCTCCGGGCTGTTGGACCGGACACATCTCTGCTACCGCACAGTGCTCGGGCTCAGGACCGCAGGAGGTGAGGGTGGAAATCCTTCCCTTCTCCGGCATGATCCGACCCGCTGTGTTTCCTCCGAGAGGCTGCGCGCATTCCCCGGGCCAGGCTCAGGGCAGAGCTGCTGCGGGGATGCGCGACCGTCCCGGCACAGAGCTCGCTCTGTACAAAAAGCAGGACCGCGACCGGCCAGGTGCCTGCGCGCAGCCGGACCACTCCGCCGCCTCTCCCGCTCTCCGGCCCCGACGTAACCGGAGCAGCGAGAGGGGCCGAGGAACGGGGCTGTGCAGGCAGGCGGGGAACCCCCCGTCCCCGCGCGCCGAGGAGCGGCGTGGGCAGAGGACAGCCCCGACCCCCGGCCAGCTCCTTTGGGGCGCAGCCAGCGTCCATCCCGGCCAACACCCCCCGTGCGTCTCTGGGGCCCGGTCCTGCAGCTCAGACGCCTTTGAGTGATTCAGGATCCAACTTTCTAAGATCCACTTGTAGGTTTTTTTCCAGCCCTGTCAGCACTGCGGAGCCAAGGCATCCCTGGCAGCTCGGGCTGGATTCTGTTTGGCCTCACGCATCATCACCGGTCTTGCCAGTTAATTCAGGCGGAGGGTGATGATGTGTGAGGCAGAAAAAGCACAGCCTGGCTTTCAGGTGCTGGGCACAGTCACCACAGAGGCAGTCGGGAAAACGCTGTTTCCATTTGTACACTTGAGCGAGTGTGACCTGGGAATCCTGGAGGCTGGAACAGATCCCGGACCTCGGCGAGGTTTACCGCTCGGCCGCGGACGCACTTGAATTAGTGAGGAACCTCCACGGGAGCGGGTTCGTGTCACTGTGGGCTGTGCTGACACCAGGACGGCACCTCAAGCCCAGGTGAGACTCCGCAGCGCTGAGACACTCCTCGCAGCTCGGTACGACAGGGAGCGTGTGCCCGAGAGCCCCGGCTGCCGAGGGTCACCTCTCTAACCCCCGTGGCCGGCACTGGGGCTTCCCTGGTGCCCTTGAGCTGGGAGAGACATGGGGCTTGACCAGACTTTTGTTGTTCTGTCGCCTGCTCGGGAATATGCCGCTTCCCGCGGCGTGGAGGGCAGCGGCACAGCTCTCCTGCAGCAAACCCTGGGCTCTGGTGCAGGAGGCGGATGCGACGCCTCTGCCAGCTGCAAGGACGAGCAAAAGGAACTTCCGTGCAGTGTCAGCAGCGGCCCCGGGGCCTCTCCTGTGCTCCCCGCGCACGTGCAATACCCGCAGCGGACCCGCAGCCCTGCAATAGCTCCGGGGCGTGCAGGAGGCTTTGCTTCTGCTGCAAGAGGCACACGTCGGTGTCGCTGTGTCAGGGACACACGCATTTCATTTGTGCGTGTCTGGGGGGGTGTGCACACCTGTGTGAAGGTGCCTGTGGGGGAGGTTTTGCTTTGGGTTTGTTCTCTTTAAGGGTTGCCCTTGACTTGATGGGTGAACGGCTATTTGTAGGAGGGGCCGGCAGTACCCGGGCACGACATTAATAAATGCATACCAAGATGAACTCTGTCTGGTATTTTCAGTACCCACTACTCCCTATTAGGAGACACGAGACCAAAATAACTGCAAAAGCCTATGCAAAGAACACAATATAAAATGCAGACCAGGAAACAGACTGAGGCATGATCATCAATAATGCTTAAAAGTCACAATCCACCCAGTTTCTGGCAGGAATGGAAAAGCAAACCACACAAGATCCTGGAATCTGTGTGCAGGTATGCACTGAGTTTATTCTGGCGCGAACCAAAGTATGGCCCTAATAAAAAGTCCACATGCCTGACATCGCGTGCCGTTCTTTTGAACTGACATAGAAAAGGTTTATCAGGACGGCCACCAAACTGCGCCAGGCTTTGGGTTTGTTGATGACTAAGCCAGACGTTGGTCTGCGTGCGCGTTTTCAGTGCTCGATGGCATCACGTGTGATCACAGCCCTACGAATGCTCACAGGTGCGCAACAAGACCTGTGTAAGTAAAACCGCTGAGATCGTCTTGTGAGTCCAGTTATTCTGTTTGCAGGTTCGGGTTTGCATCCCACAGCAAGAAAAGGGTGAGAAGGAAGGCACGGATCCATGAGGAGGGCGAAAGTTTAGAGAGAACTTTTCTTTCCGTGTGGTATTCAGAGTGACTCACGCCGCTCAGAACAGCCAGGACTCGCTCCAAAGCTGGCCGATACCAACAGCAATCTTTCCACTAACTTCAAGGAAAGCTGGATCTTCGTGACTGGTCCTGGCCGCTGTGATAACTCGGTGCTCAGGCAGCGGTGTGGTACACACAGAAGATCAACCCCGAGCTCTCCGGGAAATGCTGCTGTTTGCTCCTCTTTTTTTATCAGTTTATTTAGAGAAGCTAAAACTCTCGTCACAAAAGGCTTCACAAGACAGATGGCGGTACTCTAAAACCCCAAATACCTCAATTGTACTTGTTTGTTAAAATACTTATAAAACCAGAAGTCAGATGTAAGTTAGGCGCTGTGCCTTTGAGGTGGGATTCCTCCAGAGTAAAGCCGGAGTGCCAGGAGTGCTTCTTTCAACTTCAGATTATGTGATATATTAGTTTGGTCTCAGAAGCCACAGTGCTTCCTTATTTATGTAGCTTTGATCTAAAAAGCTGTTTATTTATGTTTTATTGAACTATAAAACATCCAGTAAACATGCCTTATGCTTTTTTTATGTTCTACATGAATTCTGTCATGAAAATGTCAAGGAAAAATAATGAAGATCTTTATTGTATTGCTGCTGGTGTCTTCCTTTGGAAGTTCTTGTACTTTGTGTTTCTGTTCATATGACTGTAAAATTCATAAGGCCTGCAGATGTCTTGCCTGCTAAGCATCTGGAGGAGAAGGAAGTTTTTCGTTATGAAATCCCAATGGATACACTACCCAGGGCATTATGAGAACATAATGATTTGACATTTCTCTTTGGATGCCACTTGATAGGGTCTCTATCATAATTATCTGGAGGTATTAATTATTGTTGTGGGAATTACATTCTGTGCTTGGCTACTTGTGAGATGCCTGTCCTATAGGGCATGCTCCTTATTCGCAGCATCTCTCAGCAGCCAACAAACTACCGTGAAATCCTGATCAAAACCTGGGGCGCGGGCTCTCAGCCCTAATTGCACCGAATCCCTGCAGCGTGCTTGGGTAAGAGGTCCCAGGTTTTTAGCGTATCAGTAATATCCCAAATTACATAGCAGCGCTTCCGTCCTAGTTACAGTATTACCAATGTTGTTTTAATAGACCCAAGAAAAAAATTTGTAAATTCAACATGGGCTTAATTGTTCTGCACTCTGCAGTGTAGTTTAAGCTAGCAGATGACGAATTAGCCTTCTCTGCTAATTAACTAATCAGGAGAGGCCCAGGTGAGCCGCAGGTTGTTTACTGGCTGTGAGAGCCAGGGGAGGCCAGCTGTGGGTTGAGTGGTGTGCCAGGAAGCTCTGATAAAGCAGGCTGGGGGTGCACCTTCTCCTCTCTGCTGGTGCTCCTCTTGCTGTGGAGGTTCTGTGCTGCTGGAGCTTTGGCTGGTACGTCTAGGTCTTTCCTCTAGGAACCCGGGAGATTCCTTGACTGTTAACTGCCTGCCCCTGCAGGGAGAGATGTTCTGAGAGGTTTGCTTCTGTGTCTGCTGGTTTGTGTGGGGAGGAACTTTCATGAGCTGGAGCTCTGTGGTCTGGGCTGGGAAGTGTACTTCTTGCTTTTGCAGTGCAATGTTCTCTCAGCCTGTTGTGTGGGAAGCCTTGGGAAGATGGAGGAAGTTGTGGTTGTGTGAGGTCTGAAGTGGATCATAGGAAAGCGAGAGTGAACATTTGGATGTGCCCTTCTAGACTAGACATCAGAGTCTCATGAAAAATGGTGCATCAGGACTTAGTACACCACCTGGCCCTCTCACAAACTGATGCTAGCATTGCTGCACCATGTCTCACCCTTACTTCAGTAGTACAGTTGTTGTTGCTCATCCCAAGCTCCTAACCTAGCTACCTCAAGAAGAGAGCTTGAAAATGAGACAGTTCTCCTGCCGGAATGTAGGCAGTTCTAGGGCCTGGAATCTCCTCCATGAGCAGGCAGCAACTAACCCTTCTGGGGAGGTAAAGGGAAGTGTATTCCCACGAGGTCAAGAAAAAGCTACCTCAGATGCTGGAGGAATTATTATTTTGTGTTCAATTCCACTTTTATGAAATCATGGTATCATTGTAGATATGTAGGAGCTGGCAGTGCTGGAACACAGGCTTGGGCCATGAGCTTGTTTCAGAAAAATGGAATGGGTGTAAATAAAGATTCCCTTTCTTGGGCTATGTGTGAGGAGAATACTGGGCTGTTAGAGTGGCCAAGAAAGGACAGAAAGTCAAATTTTCTTTCCAATGCCCATTCTCACCATCTCCACTTCTTATGGTTGCTTTTTATTTCTTTTTTTATTTAAAGGAGTCTCATCTTCCTGCCACACAGAAGACTGGAGTGCTGTCAAAGAAGCTTACACCCATATCGGCCGAGCAGGTTAGTCGTACGTGTGTGCGTGGAGAAGCGAGCTGTTGAAGTTGAGGATCAGCGGTGAGAAGGTGTGGGAATCTGGATTACTTCAAACCTAAATTATTATGGTTCGGTGTTTCAAAAGTGTAAGTGCAATGCCAGTAAGGATGTGGGTGTCATGTCGTTAGTTCTTCCTCCACAAAATGTGCTCTTCAAGCTTCTCTGAGACGGGTGTGCACAAGTCCCTTTTGGGGTTCTGAAGCAGGAGTGGTTCAGAAATGTGAAAGTTTGCTTCCTTTCCATTTGAAGAGAGAGCAAAAGGCTAATTCCATTTTACAGTCATCTTTGTACCAATATAGTTTGTATGTTGCGTTTGACCTCCTGTAACAAGGTTAAACCACAAGGATCCCCTTGAGAAGTTGCTATTCATCTTTTATATGTGAAGATTTTCGAGTATAGAAAGGGGATAAACCTAATACGGTGTTTAATGGAAAAAAATTATGACACCAATAACACATCTGTGTCTGTAATTTCACAGGTTTTCTTTCTGTATATTTTTATATGTATATATGTATAATTTAATATCAGCCTCAGGGTTGTGGTCTCACATGTCATCAGCTTGCAGGAAACTGGATCCTTGGACTAAGTATCAGATGAGTTGCTAATGTTTGGAAAAAAAGCAAAAAACATGCTTTAGGTCTCTGGTTTATGGCTGTTATTGAAGTAAGAATTTGTGATTGTAACCTGATGCTTGCCTCACCAACATGTTTTCATTATTGTCTGGATAATTGAAAGTCCAGGCAAATTTGGATGTTAGGAGATATTACATGTGAAGGTCTTGGTGCTCAGCACAGCTGAACGTTGAGGTGGTTCAAATTAAGGATGAATACGTTTCACCATTTTATGCAGGCTTAAAGATTGTTTTATTCCCCAGCAGCAGCAGCCCAGACGCAGGCTGATTAGCATGTGCTTAGTTTATTTCCAGGTCTGGTTATCCAGCACGCCCAGGCTGTCACACGCAGCTCTCCGACCGCTCGCTCATGCCCACAAGTATGACTTCGCAGGCTTATTTCGCAGCAGTTCAGAGCGAGCGGCCCACAATAACGCGATACCGCAGTATTCCCTTACCGGGTAAGGAAACGTGCCGAGGGAAGGGAGCTTCCCTTCGTGGCAGGGCTTTGAGCAGGACCTTTCTGGTACATGGAAGCCTATCTGTAGAAAGAAGGAGCTGTAGCTTCACCAGCCTGTGAAAGGAAGTTTTAGACATTTCTGTCTGCATCCGACCAGTTCTTGTAGAACTTCTGCTTGGTTTTGTTTGTTTATGGGAAATGGGTGGTCCTGGTTCAGTTTGTGGGTTCCAGGACTTAAAAAAAAAAAACCAGAAAAACAGAACCTTGGTTTGTTGGCAGGAGTCGACATTTTCTGATAATCGTCAGAGTTGAAAGGACAGATGATGGGGCCCTAACCCGAAAGGTGGTCCTCTGTGTCGGGGTAGGACATGATGACAGGGGTACCCCTCTGCCATAGTCCAGGCCTATTCCTGTTCCGTGGGTAAACACATGAGTTAAATCCACGGGATTTATGGATCTAGCAGTTTCCTCACCACGTTAACTCGAGAGCCGACATACGTAGAAAAAGGTAAACGAGGTTTGCAAGCTAATCCCTATTAACTGGGCATAACTGGAAAATTAAACCAAACAAAAACTTTGGGTGGCTTTGAAAAACACCGTGGGACTTTTCTGCCAGTTTTCTGAATCCTTTAATTAGATGCACGTGTCTCCGCCGACAAAAAAACAGGACTTGATCATTCATTAATCTTCACACACAAGGGGCAACTAGTTCCGTGCGGTGTTCAGCCACAGAGCAAGCAGACACCGGGCAGTGTGACAGCAGACCCGCTTATTGCTAACCCACGGTTTGGGTAAAAGGCCTTTGAACAATTGGGAAAAGCTAACTCCGCATCTGAGTTCTGCAAGGAACTAATTACCTGCCTGGACTCTGCCCACATACCAGCTCCTACCCCCATAAATCCACCGAACAGCAGGCATCCGTGAAAGTCCTCCACACTTCTTTTCTGAATCAGGTTCTTTATGTGTATCTCAACTTGCTTGTGGAAGATTCATGGCCCAAGCTGCCTTAAGTATTTTTGTTATGAATAGGAACCCTTAAACATTTCCTTCTCATTTAATTCATCATTTTTTTTTCAGGCTTTCAACACTGGGTACAAGCTAGAAATAATAGGAGGCAGAGTTTGTCCCCAAGGAAAAGTGACTTAAAATAATAAAGTATGCACTGGGAAGGAGAGGAACAAGGAAAATAACTTAGCCATTTATGAGATGGGAAGATTTTTACATTGTGCGATCGCTACGTGGCATCCCGGTGTCTCTAAGTATTGACTGGATTCCATGCTGAAGTGTGCTGTTAGGCACAAGTAGGGAAAACAGTGGAAAGCACAATGACAATTGTAGGAACTGTGCTCCGTGCTCGCTGCTGGCGTCGGGACGCGGAGGTGTGCGGGGAGGTCATTACTCACTGTTGAAATGTCTCATAAGGATGACCGGAGCCAGAGATATATGCAGCTCAGTAGTTCCACTTCTCCAAGGTTCTTGTTAATAATTAATTATTAAGTACTGGTGATTTACACTCACACCAGTGGGTTTTTTTTCCCGCCGTGTGGGCTGGGAAAGTTAAAGCTGTGTTTTGAATTAGGGGTTCAAACAAATCTGCTCAGCTCAAAAGGAAGCAGAGTTGAAAACACTGACTTCCTCCCGGTCAGGTATCACAACAATAAACCTGTTGAGATTTCACTTGGAAATGGATTGTGGATTTGCTAATACTTTTAGTAAGTCACATTTTAGAGCTGTGTGTGTGTCCTTTAAGTTCAAGAGCGCAAACCCTATACTAAAATATGTTTAGAGCTTAAAATAAAGCTGTCTTTTGAGTAAATGCTTTGTTTACTGCATCTTGAGCAGAACAAGAAATGGTAAAATTTGAGAAAATGCAGATGATGATATAAAATAGGCTGTTCCAAGCTCTACATAAATCCCTTGGACTGAGGAAGACCTGTGTACTCATCATAATGTCTGCGAAACAAGTACAAAATGCAGGTTCTGACCAAGTTTCATGTGCAGTTTGGCCCACAAGTGAAGTAACGGGCCACTTTCCTCAGCTGCTGAAAGCACTGTGTTCAGGGGCCATTTGGTTCTAAGCCTTTTCAAAGGGAAATCTTATCCATCCCGGTTTTTACTATGTTCTGTATCCATGTGACATATGGACTTACAAACGTGCAAATCACCACCAGAGCAAGAGTGATCCTTACCATTAGGAAACGGTGTGTGTGATGTAAATTTTCAGGAGTTTCTTGTTGAGTCAAATCATACTTTTTATCAAGTCAGTGACAAATCTCTAGTTGTCCTTGGGAGGAGCAGGTCTCATCTTGTTGGTGAGCTCGCTTTCCTACTTGGTGTCTACAAATCCGTTCCTCTGCTTCTTGGACACTCCAGCACCTCTGTCAAGCGAAGTGTTGGAAATGAGGTGCCCAGCTGAAATGTGGTTGCCTTCCCAGAAGTCTAGGCTTATCACCTCCAGGGCTGTTCTGCTTTCCACTGACTCAGGAGGAGAACATTTTTCACTGCCTGCTCCAAACCAGCCAGGGAGGTTGAAGACAGCCTATATAGTTTCATCTAATCTGATGCTGGAACTCAGAAAGCATTGCATGGGTTAGCTATGATTCAGAATGTTAACCACTAAATCAGTTAGAGGAATTTATAATTCATTTCAGCTATTGCAGGATTTAGTACAGTAAGATCATTATTGCCTTGAGATATCCTTCGGGTCGTTAATTTAAATTAGAAATGCCTTCAAACAGGATATCGTGCACAGCTCCCTCCATAGATTTTTAGAGCTTAAATAAGCTCAAGAAATACTTCCTGGCAGATGCTATTCTAGCAAATGTGAATCACTGCTTCCAAGTAGTGTAACCTTGTTGTTTACTGTTGTCAAAGGTGGCGTTGCAGCAAGTGGCAGATGCATTCTTAATTGTGCTAATTATAATTGCTGGTTTTAAAGGACTAAATTCCTCCATAACTCAATTGCTCTTCAGTGTTCTTAGTGATTTTGCACTCCAGAGGTGCAGTTTCTTGCTTCCATAACTGGATTCAGACTAACAATAACTGTTAGTCTGTAAATGAGGTGGACACTTACTATGGAAGACAACTCTTACAGACCAGGGTAGGCAGCAGGAGTTGGTGGGGGAACCTTCAACAACAGGCGACGGCAGTATGAGGTGGCAAGGTGCTAAGGTCGAAGGAAGGACTGTGACCAAACTAGATGAGATGGGCAGGACTGTGAATGAGGATTGCAAAATGCCTTAAACACCGGAGGCTGCTGAAGGCATTCTCTGTAAATATGGGGCTGGTGTAGAGGCAGCCAGGTGATTTGGCTTGCTGTGGGGATGGAGATATTAGTATGAAGACTACCAGTAGAAATACTTTGCCAAGATGAATTGACATGGCACCAGTTGCCTTGAAAGGTAGAGTTTACAATTTATGCCCTTTGAATGGAGAGGACCTCTAAAATGGGAGAGTGGTTTGCACTGTGCTGTGAGCTGAGGTCTTTCACTCGCAGCTCAAACCACTCTTCTCATCTCCAGTGTGACACGAGCAGCTACGCGCTGGGATTCAGAAGGACTGGGATGAGATCAGTTGGTTTTACCCAACCACAGATATATACCTCCCAGCTCTCGGGGAGGGCGCAAATCGCTCGGTGCTGCTTCTCCAGTTTCACTTCTTGTCGGGCGGCTGAGAGAGTAAAGTTCTCTCGCTGGGAACAGCGAGGGCAGGATGTCACCTGCGCTGGCTCGTCTGCACGAGGAGCACCACGTACGCCTTCTTTCTGAACCTGGCAGATTGTGGAGGGCTTTTTGCTGCAAAAAGAACGGGGCTACCAGCCTGGGGACTTAGGCTCGTAATAAGTGGAAGGTGTAGCTTGTTATTTGGCATCTCTGTAACCAAATTGTTTTAATTAAAAATGTGTTCTCTGAAGTGGTTTTTCTCCCTGCAAGAGTATAGCTGGGCTGTGGACGTGAATGTGGAGCTCTGCCTTGGCCTTTGCAGCCGGCCTCTCTTGCACTGCTCAATCGGAGCAATCCGATTTTAAAAAACTTGCCCCAAAACTCAGTACAAAACTGTGCTGCAGGGATCAGCAGGAAAGACTCAGCAGCATTTAAATTAACAGTTCTGTCAGCTACAAATTTCAGTTTTCTAGTTGTTTCAGACAACTGTTTCAGCCTTTGATTTCTTTTTTTTCCCCCTGTCTGAACTTCCCCGTTCAGAATCAGGATTACCTCACATCCACGGTTTCTGTTTCACCTGGATTTTTGAGGAAAGGACGGCATCGAGCTGTCAGTACTACAGGCATCTGGAGAAATGCAGCATTTGGGTCTGAGCATCCAATCTGATGATTGCAAACTTATCTGCGGAAGCGTTTTCAGTGAGTGTTGGGTGATCACAGAACGACCACGGGCTCGGGCAGCTCTGAAATCCTCTTAGGATGGGGGTAGGAACCCTTCGCTTCTGGGAAGCGACTGCTCCTGCGCTTGTGCCCCTTGTGTTCATGTTTGATATTTTTGAGGCTTCCTTATTGCCTGGTGGTGGAAGAAAAGCATTTGCTGTCCGGCCCGTATGACACGGTCCAGCTCGGTTCTTAGAAAGGTGCAAGTCTAAGTGGAGCCTGATGGCTGGTTGCAGAAGTATCCGATTGGGTTTTTCTCTCTCTAACCACCTCTGCGCTGCGGAGCTGCCCCAGTCCTCCCTGTTGTCTTCCCCTTTCTTGGCTAAATGGGGAAAGGAAAGCTCCTTGGCCGCTCGCCATGCCGAAACCCCCCACCCCTGATTTATTATCACTGAAACCAGCTGCAGATGTCGGCTGGTCCAGGTCTCTGCTGCCAATTAGCGAGCCTCATGCGGTGATTACTGTGCTGCTCGCCTGGCGCTCAGAGAAGAACATGGCTGAAGGGAGTGGGTCTGTGCAATAAAAACGAGTTTTAAAAAGATGAAAAATAGGTTTCACCTAGGCAGGTAGTGGCTGGAGCAGCATTTGGTGGTAGGAGGTGGCTGGGCCAGATTTCGGGGACTTTGTAGGAGTTGCCATTTCTTAGGTCTTTCACTGGGCTAATGAACCCTGAAATTCCACACTGAAACCCACCCAGCCCACGCGTGTATTCCTGTGCGGTCTGGGGGCTTGAAATTTATCTCAGGTTCACTGGAAGTCTGCTGAACTGTTCCTGTAGTTAAAAGAAACTTCCAGTAAAGCTGGCCCCAGCCTTCAATAGCTAACAAACCTCATCGCAACCCACCGGCACGGGCAGCGGTCCTGAGCTGCGCGTTCTGGTTCTAAAGCTGCGCTACCCGCTGTACGCGCACGGCGAGAGAAAACGGTTTTCAGGGAACTCTGTGAAAATGGCATTCCTTAGCACTGCGGAAAAGGGGAGAAGAAGAGACAATACTGAAAATGTTTGTGAAGTACGTACCGGTCTCAAGATAAATGTAGTCTTCTGCTGTTAATGCATTGTTTAAATCAAACTGGGCATAATTCTAGATCCTCTAATTCAAAAGCAATCTGATAAAACACGATCCCTTTTAATCCCTTTATCCTACTTCTGTTGCATTTTTGGCCTATGATCTATTGGTGCAATTCCGACAATAACTTCGTAATGCGGCATTCCCAGTGCTATACCTATTGCCATGTGACCTAGTGCATCAAAAAGCTGTTCTCTAAGAACTCAACGAATATTGCCAACTTAAATTTTCAATGCTGTGTGTGGCATTGCAATTGCAGTTTGACAGAGTTAAATACAGCTGAGAACCACGTGAATCAAATTGGGGAGAAGATTATCTGAGTGTAGAGTGAAATGAATGTATGAAACAATTGTGGAAGAGTAAAATCTGAGACAGTCTTTTTCACTGATATCATAGCACCGGTAACGGTAGGATGCTCCTTTGGATAAAAGCAATTGTGTTCCTTTCAGCCCAAGCAACAAACCCAAATGATTTATTTTTCCCTAATGCAGTGGGGTGTAATCTTGTCTGAAGCTCTGCAATTCAGCAAAACAAAATCTGAAAGGTTTTCTGCTACTTGCTTTCTTTCACAGCCCTTCTTAATATAGGGTTAATAATTGTGCTGTGTTCTGACACTTTCTGCAAGTAAATAAATAATCCAGAACTTAAACGTGCCTTTTTCTAAACGTTTACCCCAGTATCGAGTGCCTTTGTCCACCTTTTTGTATGCTTTCTGCCATTTTTAAAGTTAACAGGAAATAGAAAAAAATAGAGTACTAGTTTATAACTCTTGTATTTTTGGATCATGATATTTGATTTTAAAAGTAGCTGCTCAGTGACCTACTCGGGTATCAAGTGTTGAGCTCTCCAAATGAAATGCAAAAGCTAATCTCAACACTTGACCAATTGGAATGAATTCCTTACATATACAAGCAAGATCAGAGCCCATTAGCAACCAATATTAGATTAAATGAGACTAAACATTACATAGTGTGATTTTACTTCTAGGAGTAGTTTATTATTGCTATAATGCAAAGCACTTCTTCACTGCAATGTGGTTCGAGTGTTTAGTCTCTCCCCGAGAGCTCCCTTAGTGCTGCGCACAGGATGCATGAAGGGGATCCCGCAGTTTCAGTGGCTTATCTGGAGAGCAATCTGATGCAACGGCCCCAGAAGAACAGAGGGATGAAATCTGATAACCAGGCTTTACTCAAACTTAATAGCAACATAAAAGACTTTATTTTCTCTTTTAAGGTTTGAAATGTATTTCGCAAAGAAAATGTGGTGTTACGTTACCATAATGCACAAAAGGATTTTGCAAGCAAAGCCTGCAATAAAGCTTCACAGCTACTGTATCCTATGGACAGTTGGGGCTGGTAAAGTGGGATGCTTGAGAACGGCCAAAAAAACCCCACACCTAAAGTTAAACCAGGAAAATAAGTTTGGATACTGGTAAATATTCCCTGCTAATGACACTTAACAGAGCTAGCCAGCTCTTTCTGGGCCAAACAGGAGAGGTGTCCTCACCATCGAGCTCATGCCGTCTTTTTCAGTGTGGGGGATGAAGCACTGGCAGAATGTTATTTGTTTTCTCTTTGCTTTGTTTGTGAAACTGGAAATGGATTTCTTCCAGTAGGAACTGCTGGTTGCTGGTGTGTTGCTGGAAATGTTGCTGGTTTGCTGAGTGAGAAGTTGTGGTGGAACGGACAGAATGCTGGTGGCTGTTTTCATTTGTGCTTGAAAGTGAGATGACATAAAAATTGTCTGTTGGATCTCGTGAGGGAATTAAGGCATGCTTAATTAAGCTGGGTTTTACCCAGATTTCAGGAAGCCATGAGGAAACATAACAAAAAAGATTGACACAAACTATCTCCTGTTCTCTTTGGTGGGTGTTCTTGGGAGAAAGGAGGAGAAAAAGACAAACCACACACACCAAAACAAAAAAATCACCAAAACCCCCAAACAACCAAAAGCCACACAACAAAACCCCACCAGCCCACTCCTTTAGGCTCTCAAGATGTCTGCAGAGGAAGCACAATCAATAATGAAAGCTGAGCAAAGCAAATCCAACATTCTTCTGAGATTTTTTTTTTTGCGAACAAAATGTGATGCTCTGGTGCTAGACAGAAATGTTGCCAAAACCACATTTCATCAAAATGCTTCCTAAAGCCAAGTCAAATTTTCCTGAATTTTTGTTTCAGAAGAAAAAATGTAAGCAAAAAGCTGTAGGAGAATGAAGCAGACCATGTTCACACTATTATGAGGTGTCACTATGGATTTTCAGTGATTTCTTCTAAATTTGTTGTGTTTTCTGTAGTACAGAATGAACATGTACTGTTAGAAACTTGACTGTTTTGAGGTAATAAAATATTTCAATCAATCCAGACTTTAAATTATTGATTGGGGTATTTTGGAGTTTTGCTCTAAAAAAATCCATGAATTTCAAAATCCCAGAATTCTTTATGAATCGGAACTGCTCCTTCTGCATAGACCCGATCTCCCCCTCCTGTGGGGTGGTGCCAAAGCCCTTCTCTCCGGGGCAATGTGTGGTTCCTACAAAACTGCCGTCAGCTCGTGCTTGTAGGCTCCTTGTGGAAGATGGTCCTGGACAGCAGCACAGTCTGTGGGTGGAGTGGTGGCTCCAAGGATCCACGCGCTCTAGCGGAAAGGGAATAGTACTAATGTGTGTAAGCAGACGCATACTGAGGGGCAATCAACCCCAAATCTTGACTGTCTCTCAAGATGAGGTGAATCATCCCATCTGTCTTCCCATAGGCTGGGGAGTGACTTAAGCAGCTTAGTGAGTAGTTTAGACCAGGCACCTAGTTATCTGGAGGCCAACGTGTGGTGGGGATGAATTCCCACTCAGTGGTTTGTGCAGGGTCCAAAGGACATCATCTGCAAAGGAAGGAATGGTCTTGGGTCTCCCAAATCCTAATAAAGTGCCTTAATCATAACATTATTATTTCTTTTGGTAATTCTGTGGTATATGGAAGCATTTTATTAGTATGTGGCTTTGGACAAAACATGAAATATTTGAGCAGACCAGCAGCAGTTGCACTTGTAGTGTTTGGTAAAGCTGAAGACAATGTTTTATCACTTAGCCTTCATGGGTGATTTTTACCTCTCCAGCTTTTAGTAGAAAGTAAACTGCAACTTGAACGGTAAATTTGACGGTAGGTTGGCTCTTGTGTTGTGCACGGACTGGCCGCGCGTGCAGCTTCCTGCTCCGAGGGGCAGGATACCTGGGTGCCACGACCCGGTACCGGGGGGGATGCTGCTCCCGGGGGGATGCTGCCTGCGGAACGCCAGCAGTAACACGCACTGCTGCATCTGCAGGCTGCATGCTAGACATGAACCAATAAAACCAGCCCATAATATACAGAAACAGAGGCTGGGTAGTTAATGGTGAGACTCTAGCCTGCTTTTTACAGCAACCTTTCGTTTACTAGCGTGCTACATAGTGTAAATTCCCTGTTTAATTGCAGACTGTCAGAATTCACGTTCACATTTGCAAAGTTGGGATAATTCTCTTTGCAGTGTTTGTGCTTCTCAGGCAAAACAGGAAGAACTTTCACAGCACACAGGTTCGTAGCAGGATAAAGTGATGGGTGGAAGGAGCACACCTACTATAGGTTGTTAACCTAGGTGTTATTCTGCTACTAACGATTCATTTTGGGTAGAACGGAGTGGGAAAAACGCATTGTAAAACAACACGGAGAAAACTTTCACCCTAAGGAAGCGCTGGAGCGTAATCCCCGCCTAAAGAACAGACTTAGCAAAACTGTCACTAGCAAGAGAGGAGCCAGGAGAAGTTGGTGGGCCAGGCGTGACTGGAACATCTCATCAATGCTCTGGGTTTAATTGAGTTCTTTCACTGCTTATACAGTTTTAATAACATTTGGAGACGGAGAAGTGAAGGCAGTGGCTTCTGTTTCTGATAGATTCCTTTGCACTGAGATTTAATGGATTAGCCAAAATGATGTGAAAAAATGGATCTCTGATTTATTACCTGCAATTTTTCGCTTACTGCAGCATTTTTTTTTTTCCCTCAATCAGTGTTTTCCACCCTGTTAAAGTCTTGTGTGAATAAGTGCTATGTTGTGTTTCTGGATTTGCCCGGAGGGCTCATCAGACGACCCTTTGCCTACAGTCCCCACCAGGCCATTTAAACAGGAAGTTTAATTTTATAGTATTAAAAAAGAGAAAACGGTACTTAATTATCTGGCTGTGAAACAGCAGTACTCTTTCTTAATTTTAGTAGCTAATAAAATGCTGTTCCTGCAGTTAACTACTTCTGGTCCAAATGCACTACAATTTTGGCTATTTGAATAGAATATTTTATGAACTGTTATATATTGCACTACAGTTTTTAAACTCCACTATGACATATTTCTCTCAAGATTTATTAGCATTTTTTATTTAAAACAATATATTAAAGAGAGGAGAAAGAGTAATCTTAGCTAAAATTCAAATATTAGAAAAACATAACATAGACCAAATCTTTTCATTTAACTTCCCTCCCTCCCCTTCTCCTCTCCCACTGTTGCTATAAAAAAGTTTTTTGGAACAACAACCCACACCTGCATCATTAATTCAATATGTCTTCCAACATGACTCAAATCATAGTATCAGTTTCAGGGGCCATTTGCTACTTAAATGACTTTATGAAAACAGAACAATGAACTACCCCTGTGCAGTCCTTACTTTAACTCTGGGTAAAATAAACTTCAGGATCTTTTATATCCCAGTACACTTACTTCTTTGCTCGCAGTTGCCTTTCTGCTTCTTACCCCCTAAGCAAACAGTCTCTCATTAAGTGTGATGTCTGTTGTGCTGCAACTGTCTTTATAAACTTGTTAATGCCTAGAGCAGGGCTAGCGTGTCTGCCTTGAGACAGAAGCCCGTCTGGAGGGGGTTTTAAATTGGAAATTGTTTGGGGGAAAGGCCTTTTCTCACAGTCGGTGCTGCTAGGGGCTTCCCCTCTGTCGGCACGGGGGCGGACGGCGTGATCGGGCAAACCGAGTCTGGATTTCGTACCAAAGCGCGGGCGAAGGGCAACACTCTCAGCTTGGGGTTCATCTGCCGCAGCTCACGTCTCTGCAGCGGCAACACAAGCGGTGTTCCTGCAGAGAGCTCTTGGTGAGGCAAACGTGGTTGTCCCCTCTCCGTCAGTGCCGTGTAGTGAGCTGGGACTTCATCTGGGAGAGCATCAGGGTGCAGGGAAATCAACGGGGTTAATCGTGTGCTGGGAACAGCACGCGTGGTCTGGCCTGGGGGCTTGGATGAGGGAGAGCTCTCTTAGAAAGCTGGTGCCATCATCTCCAATAACAAACTGCTGTTTCTCCGGCGCTCCACTATGGAGCGTAGTCCAGTCGTAGCGGCTGATTCTAGTGGAAATAGCTCTCATTTCAAGGGCGCATTGTCTTCATGCAGGCTGGCGCGTCAACAGGTAGGGGAGCCACCAGAAGGCAGTTGTGCCAACTTTTGTGGGCACCCTCAACTTGCTTTGCTAATGCTGGAGGGGAGGGCTGGGCTGGCTGTGGCAGAAGGTCTTCAAAAACAGGATTTGAAAGAGTGAAACAGGAATAATCTCCTAATGTTCTGGAAATACACAGCCCACGAGGAAGACTCTCTGTAACCTAAAATCATTAAACCTAACTTTTCCTTGATTTACGTTTATTCACACCCATGTATTATCCCTCGAAGATGAACTTGTCCAAGTACCACTTAGCCTGTAACTGCACTCTGTGATCTGGGTATTTTATTCAGCTTTAAATATTTGCTGCTCATACTGAAAACGCTGTGGTTGTGGGAGTGACTTACAAAATACACGTGAACAGCAGCTTAATGGATGTGCTGCTCTTTGTCTGACCAAACGTTTCTAATATTGGTTTTTAATGAGCCTAATTGTTCTGAGGGCTCCCACGTGGCCTGTGCTCGTCCTTCTCCTGAAGTTTTCCAAACTTGTTTATGTAGTTCTTAGGTGCCTTCTGAGACACTACCATACCAAAGTTCTCAGAGGTCCCACTACCTTACTGGGGCCATTCCTCCTTCCAGCTAACGTTTACGGCAACCCAATGTCAGTGGTGCATCAGCATGTGAAAGTCCTGCAGGCATTGACTCCTGTCGCAAGCTGTTCAGTAGGGGAGTGCTGTGACCTCTGCTTTACCAACCACAGCTGAGGTCTGAATCCCCAGAAGTATTCAGCTCAGTAGGAACCGTGGAGGTGGAAGCGAACGGGTGAGAAATCTGTCCCAAATCGTGGTATGTGCCTAGGCAGTCTGATGCTTAAATGGTGTGACAGACACAGGCTGGGGAATTTGCCAGATGATGCTCAAGAAGGCTGTGGTGTGGGAACAGATTAGGACTGTGGTCTTCAGGGATGCAGGTTTGTGCTTGTCATGACTTCCTGTCAAGTCCTTCATTATGTCCTTATTCTAGGCTGGCTTGCCTCCTCTTAGTGGAGAGAGAATGACATATTCAGCATGCAAGAGTCAAGTGGTCGCTACCACCCTTCCATGAGATTGTGACTTTCCATCTAGATATTCTAGCTGCAGGTTTTAGCCTTTCCCATGCCAGGACCACATCATTTGTTCCCCTTATCACCTCTACCCGGGTACAATCTCATTAACTTCAGCCAGGTCCTTCCTGAGTTGCACAGGGGTGAGTCCCTGGGTGTCCTGTCCGCTGGGGAAGAAATTGAGACTAGATGGCACAGCCCACACATACATAATTCCTTATGAGTCAGGTCGCTTATGAAGGAAATTATCATTTGTTTGCATAAGGGATAATACCCTAGTGAGCATCTGCTTAATCTTAGCCGTCACTTAGCAATAGAGGATATGCAATTCATGCTGCCTCCCGCTATATGTAGCAGCAACAGTTAAAAAGGAAACTATTGTCATCAATTACATGAGTCAATGCTTTAGAGAAAGCATCCTTCACAACTGTGCTTCCGTAATGGAGTTGTGTGTAGTTAGCTAATTTGCAGGCTTTAAGAGACTTGGCCAACTATCAATATTAGCCTTACAAGCACGTTGTATACTGGCAAAAATAAATGAGGTTATCATTAATATACAGTGGAGTCTGTTAGAAAGCATGCCGTACTGGAGATCTTTCCTCATACACGCTCTTTCATGCGTACGCATAGAGGAAATGCAGCGAACAGTCTCCAGCACGGCAAAAACCTTTCTTTTTGTTAGCGACGCGGCTTCCATGCTGCTCTTTGCGTATCCCAAATCTGGCTATGAATTGCTTGGGGTATAAAAAGCTGCCTGTTCAGTTGCAAAAAAAAGCTGCTGTTTGTTATATCCATTCTGGTTTAGTCACTCCTAATATGGACATATCTAAAAAATCTTCCCAGATCTATTTTCAGGACTGTCTGAACACAAAAATATTTCTTTGATGACAAAAAGTGTCTTGTTGGTATATTTAAGAGTCTTCAAGGGCTAAATTGGGATTGGATGGAATCCAAGTTTCTGAAGAGCAAAGGCACAAGGGAAGACAGTTTTATACAATCTGTAGCAGGGAGGGTGACAAGGAAATTTGTCAGGTTTAAAAAAAAAAAATAAAAAACAAACAAAAACCCATATTCTGGTGGAAACTGGGAAACCTCTACTGAAGATGGAAAAGTAATTGAAATCAGAGTAACGGGATTAACATCTGAACCATAGAAAGGTACATAAAAATGGTTTACATTCAGCAGCATTGTTCCTTGCCATCTGTGTTATAGTTGCCTTGAATTCTAGGTCTAGAATTCAGAGTTGAGAGGAAATGTGTTAATCAAGAGAGACTCCAAAAGATGTCTCTGTGGGACAAGGTAACAGCAGATAACTGTCTGCAGAAAATCATGTGCAGCCCTAAATTGGCAGCTGTAGATTAATCAATGAATGAAATGAAGCCAGAGACTCTAACAAAAGAAATCACTCCTTGAGTGCTCCAAGAGTCTCTTGGCCAAGGGCGTTGAGAGGAGCTGACAGATCGAAGGGAATTGAAGCAGAGATCATGGCCTTGTCGGGTGGCACGTGGGGATCATTCCCAACCCTCGGTGAAGTGGTCTTCTCCCTGCGAGCACACAGGAAACCCAGAAAGAAGTTTGAAGTTGTACAGCAAGCATAAGCCGTCTTTTTGATCCGGACTATAGGATGGCAAACGGCCTTGTTGGCAGGCGAATGGAAGCCTTTAAGCACCGGGGTAACATTAATCGATTTCAGAGGAGTGGAGTAAAGAGCAAGATCTTAATTGGTAATGGCTGGACTTCATTAATTTTAGACAAAATGCCTGAGACGCCATGTAAATTGTTAGTATTAACTGTTGCAGTGGTGGTTGCTTTACTTTAGGGCATAGGATAAGGAAGTCTGGCGAAGGCGTAACCCGATATTAGATGCTAGACGATAAAAATCATGGGCATCCCGCGTGGGGCAGGAGTCTGCTCTTGGTTCTTCCGGCTGGGCCGTGTGAAGACCTTAGACACATCCTAGCACCTCTGGGGGGGATTCCTAGCTATTATCTGGATAATGCCGGAAAGAAAGATGTTTAATAGGCGCGCGGTTAGAATGGAAGTTGTGCAAAAGTGGCTATAACTAAAGAGCCCCTTGTATGACCGTACCAGGAAAGACAGCACAAAATCCAAAAGCTGGTCAAATATTCTTGAACATCAAACTTGACTGAAATTTTAACAAAAAAATTTCACTTATACTTTTGATATCAGACCTTGACTTTCTGAGCAAGTTCTGGTGAGATGTGGTAGAGATGATTCTTGCTGAGAAATCAAAAACTTTCTGGTTACCAAATTTTTTATTTTTTTTTTTTTTTTTACTCATAACTGCTTAGAATGAATGTAGTCTTTATATTTGAAGGTCTGGAGTGAGAGAATTAAACTCAGCTCTGTGGGTCCAGCCTTGGCTCTCCCTGTCTTCTATCTCCTGTCCTCCTTGCTTTTCCCTTCCTAGAGCTAAAGCTGTGACACTGGTCAGGTGCAGGCAAGAAAATATCACTTCTCTGCTTGTTCCCTTAAATGTTCTGAAATCCTCCCATCACTTTTAAAAAGGCCCTAAAGAACTTGTCATGTGCCGTTTCGGTCTGTGTGAGAGTGGTATTACAATAACTTAAGGCCCGTGGTGAGTCCGTGGTCTATGAAAAATCTTTCCATCGGTGTGGATGCAATACTGAGACTTCTGCATTGCTTTGTCTAGCAGGAATGATGTACGCAGGAAGCTCTAGGAGAGATCAGGACATGCAAAATATTAAACTATACAATCCTAATGAACCTTTCAGCGTTAGTGTCTGTGGCTGTGTGAGAAAGTGGTCTCAGATTCTCCCAGGTTTACTTTGTCTCCATGCCACAGAAAGCAGCACGCCTTTTAAGAGCAAGAGGCCTCTCTAAGGAAGAGCTTAACTCCAGTGACTCCTTTGGGTTTTGGCTCCTTGTAATTTTTATATTAAGATAATGCACCATTAAGTAATGCACTGGCCAATCACATGCTGATTGCTTGCTGTTATTTCAGATGTCTATCAGTGCTGAGCAGCCATTAGTATTTACCCACCTGAACCTTATCACTACGTGCACTTAGTAACCCGGATTCATTTGCCATTATGTAGATTTCTTTTCTTTTTTTGGTTGACACGCTCGTTCTTTAAAGACAACAACCCAAATAAGCCTATTATAGCCGTGAGCTTGTCAGTGATCCCTGCTAAGCAGGCTGAAATCAGAATGTTTGCACTTTGAATTTGCTCAATTGGTCCTTTTCCATTATTCAACCTGGATTGCTTCTGTTCACCACCCTTGTCCACTGCATTAACTGTCTATTACCTTGTTTACCGTGGTCGTGTTAAATGCCAGCTTATGAATGTCAATTTGTTCTCCAATTAGCTATGCCTTATTGACTTGCCCTTAGACTTTCAAACATAAGCTCTCTGAAGTGCCTATCACTATAAAACTGATTTGTTTAATTTTTTAAAGGGATATAACTTTAATGTGTCCTTTATTTTACTGTTATCTTGGTTACCCATATTTAAAGTCTGTTTATGGAGTGGGGTTTATTCTAATAGCTTCATATCTGTGTTAACATTTTGTGACAGTTTATGTACTTAACTTGTGCAGAGGATGCATTAATTCTCTTCTCCGGGATGTGGCACACTAGCAGGAACCTGTTAAAGATACAAAGATTTCCCAGAGGTCTGAAAGGTAAATGTGGATATGTTTTGTGGAAGAAAAATTAAGCCGTTTACTTGAGCATCTCGCAAATATTTCCCCTGCCGTGTGCAGGAGCGGAGGTGACCCGTGGTGGGCCTGAGAACGCTGGGGGGGAAGAGGGCACAGAAAGCACGAGGTCTCGGCTCCGCGGAGCAGGCGAACGCACGCGGTCCGTGCCTCCGCAGCCAGCACAATTCCAGGTTGGAAGTGAATGGCTTCGTTATCACAAAACAGCAACTGTCCCTGAGCTGCGGGAGATGTTTTCTCCTACAGAAATCAGCAGTGTGATGGTTTTTCCCCTCTGTGTGCGTGGGTAACTGGAGGAGCATCGTCTGTTGTGACACACGCGTGTGCGGCTCTCACGCTTGCGAGAGCCTGGTGGGAAGCTGAAAGCAGGCTGGGGGCATGCTGAGCTAAGGGGTTAAAAACCAGACAACCTGGTTCCTGACTTTTCTCAGGTTTCTCAAAAGAGTCTGCTTTGGACATCTGCAGCAATAGCTCAGTGCTGAACGTACCTAGAGGTAGCGCTTGGTTTGCACTCGCTGTTCCAGTGTTTACTGGGAATGATCTGTCACGAGACAGAGACAATATCACACCGGCACAAATGGTTTATTTTTCTTTCTCTGCTCTTAACTTCAATCATCCTTGTCTGCCTTAGCTCTCCTGCTTCCAACTAGGAAAGGTTCCCTTTGACTTAGAAAATAACTCCGGAAGAGATGACACCAGTTAGCTACAGTGAGCTGCATTTAGCTGTCAGATTCCGATTGCCATCAACTGCTGAGAGTCAAGCATGACAAAATATATGTTTAATTCAACTTTTAATTTTTCTAGTATTTCATGTCCTCTTTTCTACAGCAGCTTGTCATCATATTTTGCCAACTGTGTTTTTGAATACTACATCTCTCCAAAGAACCCGGTACAGTTTGGTTCACTGGTTCCCCAAGCACCCCAAATATTGCTCTCACTTGTTGGTGTGTACATTCCAGGTCTGTCTGATTGATTGTAGCAGTGCTACTCCTGAGAAAAAAAAAGCACAATTCCAGGTTAAATTCAAGTCAATCAGTCCAAGGTTTCCCCTGTTACGGAAATTGAATCCGCTCTCTGAAAATAACACATCTTTCAGTCGTCCTTAGAGCTTTTCTTTTGTTTTCTTAAGCAAGCTACCCAAAAAGTTACTTAGACCTTCTGAAGAAATATCTCTGGGACAAGAGCACACAGAACTCTTAGGAAGGGAAAAAAAAAAAGCAATGATGAGTATGACTGGGTTTTGCTGCTTTTTTATGAGTAGAACTGTATAAGACAAGTGGTTTTTTGGCATCAGAGCAGTGTCAATAAATGGCTTTTGCAGTTATCTAAATGCTTTAGCTGTGCTTGGGCGTTTAATCTCTTGTAAAAGCTGTTTATTGCCTTCTGTACTGCTCTGCAAGGCACATTATCCCTTAAGTATATGAATGACACAATTAGTCCTCTTAGAGACTTACCAAAATACGGTTGATTAAAGGTCAAGCATAAAAATTCAGATGCTACTCTCTTTAATTAAGAAAACCGGCCCTCCTGCATAAAGATCAGTATCAGTACTGAAGGGAAATCATAGTGACGGGAAGAATCAAATGGATGTGGGTCTATGGTGAGGATAAATGCTTTGTGGCCCTGTTTGGTTTCTAGGAAACAAATTGAAATCACAAAAAGTGTTCATAAAAGTCCATTTGACTGTTAGTGATCTTCTCAAAACAGATTGTTAACTTCAATATGCTGTAAAATGTAAGTGGCATTTATAGGTGGCATCACAAATAACAGGCAATCAAACCTCATTAACACTGTAGTTTATAATTGCAGATTACTGTAATTTGTGAGGTATTCAGGATTTTGCAAGGGTGTTATTTCTACTGTTGGGAGCTAATGAGCACTGGTAGAAATTTACTGTAAGTTTAGTCTTTTATTCTTCAGAAAACAATTGACACTAAATAAAGACTTCAGCCTTTGGTTTGTAATCAGAAAAAAAAAAAAAAACCACCCAGAATTTTGTTTGTGGGGGCAACCCAGACCTTTCGAGTAAATAGGTGCTCACCTACGCTCACCTGCTTGTGCAAGGGAAGAAGTGGAAAGCCAGTAACGCAGAGAGGCGGCCAGCGGTTCACGTCTGTCCTCTGGACAACTTTCTGATCATCTCTCGCAGTTTAATGACAGGAACTCATTTTGGCTTGCTCCTTTATTTTCCTTTTTTTTTTTAACTTGTAGGCAGCAAGATAAATTATTTCTTATAACTATTCTTTGTGATGTCAACAAACTTGGGCAGTTCAGATGGCTATCTCATGCATATTCAACTTCTGGTTATGCATCCAAAGCCTGAAGTGTTTGAGGTCAGCCCTGCATTTATTTGCTTTCAAGCAGCACTTGATTGGGACAATAAAATGCACGACACGTGCATTACTATAAATTAGGGAGGTGCCCTAACCTTCCACAAAGGTTGCAGCTGAGTTACTCCAAGTTTTAAGGTTGTTCATAATTAGGGACTTGAATTTGCTTTGTACAATCTTTAAGGGAACTGTGAATGTAGGGCTTCCGAACTGCTAAATGATTCGGGTGTACGTGCTTATGCCTTGCTGATGGAAAATTTTTCTTCCAAATGGAAAAACAGCTTAGGGTTTTTATCCATGGCTCCATTCTTTAGCATTCTTTTAGGGCTGCTTTAATTTAGTGGGGTTACAATTGCTGAGGTAGATTAAACTTGTAATCACATTGACCCAATTATGATACAGAACACAGTTTCCCTACCCTGACATTTAGGGTATGTTAATAGATTTCATAGCTCCCTTCATCCCCGAACCAGTTGTGTCACAGTCACTAATGCAATTTGATCTGCAGGGCTGTCTCTGCCTATTTTTGTGGCAAGCCTCTCTGGTCCCTTATCCCTGAGAATGGCTGGCAAATTTAATTCTTCCACAAACCTTCACCTAAAGCTAAAACCAAGTCATTTCTCAAAACAATGCCAACCGCTGAGCCCCCAGGTCAAATCCAAGGGGAGCAGCCCTGGTGGGCAAACTGGAGGGACCCCTCTAAAGGAAGCCGCTGCTCTGCAGGATGGCAGGGGGAAAATACACTCTAGCAGTGGACAAATATCAGAGGATTCTGACAATCGTCCCCGTGTTCAGGGCATGTGCCAACTGTTTCAAAGATAGACGTGTTGTAAGAATCAGACTGATCTGCAGCTTGGTGGGGTTTGGAGTCCAAATGTCCTTAGCTGCTTTCAGGTTTGGGAGTTGCTGGAGGACCTGAGCATCCTGCCCGGCTTCCCAAGCAGAAGAGATTTCGGGTTTGGAATCTGCCACCAATGGTAGCTGCAGTAAGAGTAAGCAATCCTCCTAAAAAAAAAAAAAAAAACAGCCCGGTAGCATCTGTGTACTATCATCTAGCGTGCCTGAGGATAGCCTGCAATTGCCTGAAGTTTGTTTTTCTGTACTGCAACATTAAAAGATGGACAAGTTTTATTTTTTGGCTGTGGTCATGGTTCACAGGCAGAAATAAAAATGCAAACCCTCCAATTTAAGTCCTTCAGCCAAACACATGTCTATTTGCAAAGCAAAAAATTGCAGTCACTGATATTCTTGACAGATCTAGTTTTGCTAATTTTAGGAGATATCCCTAAAGGTGAGCTTGGAAGGATGTCGTATCTGACTCTTATCTTTGAATCCCATATACTTATGTTTATTAAAATCAATATAATCCATTAGCCTACATTGTTTCCATTTTTAATAATCTATTGATATATTGCCTGGGCTTTTACGGGACTAAACAAATTTCCTCTTTATGTGCCCTGTAATAGCCGGAGGTCAGGCTGGTTGAGAGCAGTTGCTGTATATAAATGTTTATTTACTGCCTGACTACTGATTGAGAACATATCTGGTCCACAGGCTTCAGATGGCTTTTAAACTAGAGATTTATGGCTTACTTCCTGTTTTCCAGACATAGTACACCATTTTTAAATAAAGTAATGAATGCAAGGTATTGTGAAAATAATAGCCAGGGATTGCCCCAAACTCCACATTTGAGAACGTGGACTGTCGGGACCCCCGTTATTTCATCAGTCATTTGGTTTCTATTGGAGCGGTTTAACGTACGTTGAACACTCTTCTGCTCCATTTTCCTTTGTGCCAGTGTGATCTTTCCAGTCTGGAGCTGCCCTCCCGGAGTAGCTGGAGCGCCGACCTCAGCCGCTCAGCGGCCAAGCAATGCAAGTTGGAAATCTGTAAGGCAGAACCTGAGCGACGTTTACCCAACAGCTATCGCTTCTGGCCGCTTCTTTTCTGTTCGCCCCAGTTCAGCAAAGCCTTTACACTTAGGCTTGGCTTTAAGCATGAGTCCAGGGCCCTTCTCGCTGTGATTTCTTGCCTTTTGCTTCCAGCTGACAGCGTCCTGCAGAATGTGCTTCTTTTTAAGTCCCAAACAGTAACTATTGAAATAGAGTGGTTTGGCTGGGAGCTCAGGTTCGGAGGGCGCATTACAAGACACATCAATTAACCAGGCTTGTTTGAGTCCTGCATCCCACGTGGGGTATGCATCTGCTTCATCTGCGAAATGTTAAGCATGCTCTAGTCTTTACCCCTGCCACTTAAAGCTGTAGCCGAAGTAATGAGTGCCAAGTTCCTTTTAGGCTTTTGTTCTCCAAAAGTGTGAACATTCATCTACCTGGCAAAATGCGAATGGCTCCTTTGTCCCTACTCTTACAAGAAATCACATTTTTCATTATATTATTGTGATAAAAGCACTTACTAATATAGTATCTTAAACTGATGACAGCAAAAAAATAGCTAATGCTGTTACGTAGCTGTGACACTAGGATGTTTGTAATTAGAAGTTTGCTTCAAGTTCTCAGTCTGACTGATACCTGCTGCACAGGCAGGGCCAGAGAATTTCAGTTACAAATCATAATTTCATACAAGAAAATTGGCTGTCATTTAGGACATTCTTGCCTCACAGGGATTCTTCCCTGTGTAAATCCTGATAGTCTAAACTTCTTGGCAGCAAATTGGATGCGAGCACAAGAGCAATTGACTGTAATTGTCCCCTGGGGATGGGATCATTTATTTATTTGTTTTTACAATTTTCATTCACCCAGTGAATATCACTTCCCTCTGGACACAATGTGGTTTAGAATGATCACTGTTATAAAGATTTTTTTAAATCCTTCCCGAAATCTGTTGATTTAAGAATCAGACTGTAGCTTGCAGGAGGCAGCAATTTAAATATGCAAACTAGCAGTGGGCCTACTGCTGGGAGAGCCGATGGCCATCACGTGCTCTGCCTCGGGTACGGAGCCAGATTTGACGCTACTGACGCTGGTGGAGGAATTTTCTCTACGGATTTCTCTGTGTGTGTGTGGATTATATTTACTGCTGTGAAGACCTTTTCTCCCAGACTGTGCCTTGCTTGGTGATTCAGATGGCAGCCTTGCAGTACAAAGGCAAGTGGCACACGGGCTGGGCAGGCGTGGGGTTAGCCGGGTCCCATTGAACGTCTTGTAGTCATATTAAGCAGATCTCTGGAGGCTTTTTAAGCAAGTTCTGTAATGAGGTTATTGTGACTGTGTGATCTCTGAACAAGGCTGTTGTGCATCCCTCCAGCTCAGATGGCAAAGGCACTCTGGGTTGCTTTCTCTGGTCTGGGGCAGAATTGTTTAGGTTGGAAAAGACATTTAGGATCATCAAGTTCAACTGTTAACCCAGCACTGCCAAGCCCACCGCTAAACCATGTCCCTAAGCACCACATCTACATGTCTTTTAAATCCCTCCAAGGGATGGTGACTCAACAACTTCCTTGTTGCAGTGCTTGGCAACCCTTTTGGTGAAGAAGTTTTTCCTAATATCCAATCTAAACCTCCCCTGGTGCAACTTGAGGCCATTTCCTCTTGTCCTATCACTTGCTACTTGGGAGAAGAGACCAACACCCACCTCACTACAACCTCCTTTGAGGTAGCTGTAGGGAGTGATAAGGTCTCCCTTTCTCCAGGCTAAAGAACCCCAGTTCCCTCAGCTGCTCCTCATAAGATTTCTCCTGTGACCCTCCACCAGCTGCTTTGGAAACACTCCAGCACCTCGATGTCTGTCTTGTAGTGAAGGACCCAAAACTGAACACAATACTCAAGGTGCAGCCTCACCAGTGCTGAGCAGAGGGGGACCGCCCTGGTCCTGCTGGCCACACCATTTCTGATACCAGCCAGGATGCTGTTGGCCCCAGTACTGAGCCCTGGGGAACACCAACTGTGACCGGCTGCCAACTGGAGTTAACTCCATTCACCGTGACTCTTTGGGCCCAGCCAGCCAGTATTACCCAGCAAAGAGTACACCCATCCAGGCCAGGAGCAGCCGCTTTCCCCAGGAGGATGCTGTGGTGTCAAAGGCTTTACTGTAGTTCCCCAGATCCTCCTTCTGGCCTTCTTGCAGACAGGTGTCCAGCACCCTGCTGGAAAATCACCAAAGTAAAGGTGACTTGTAATAGTGAACCAGCCTAACTGCATTTTTGTTTTCTTGATGTAAGATATTGCACAGTGTGTTGCTTCAAGTGAGAACAAAGCAGCGGGTCTCTCGCGTGATGGACTGTCAAGGTCAAGAGCAGTTCTTTTTAGTTCTCCGTGAGCTTCCTCGGTCACGTATGCGTGATTCCTAGTGCTGATCTCTGGCCCCTAGATGATGCTGTTCATCTGTCAGGGAAAGTTCTCACTATTGCAGAGATCCAAGTTACGCCTTCAACAACAATTGCAGTATTTTGGCGATGCTGCAACACAACAGGACTTGGAACAAATGTGCCAGCTCCTCTGTTTTGCTTGCAAGGAAATGAGAATGAAGAGAGGTGGCTGCAAAAGCGCTGCGTTAGAGTAGCCCTGATACACAAACGTAGCCCGTTTCTGTGAGTTTTATATGCATTTTTAACCTGCTATTCCATTAAAATGTGTCCTAATCAAAGCAACACACAGCGCAGTGTGGGCTGTATCTTGCCTGCGAGACACAGAGGTCCTTCACGGAGAATAAGCTCGTTAAAATGTGTAATGACAGACGTAACTCCGCAATAATATTTTACATGATCATTAAATACCTAATATCAGCATTTCTATAATGAAAATGTGGCATTCTTATTCAGCATCAGCAAAAAAGTGGCAGGGAGGGGCTAGGTGACTCGCTGCCCTTCTCGGACTAGGTGCAAAGTTTGGGAGCATTCCCACCGCGTCTCTGCAGAAACGCACCGCGACCCTTATGGCAAGGATCTGTATTTTCTTCGGAGCGTGAATCCTGGATCCTGACATGCGGGCACTGACAAGATGGAAGAAGTGAGGGAAAAGTCAGAAAGCATCAAGGGCTTGATTCAACACCCATTAGACTCAAGTGGAGAGTGATAGATTTTAAAGGGAACCTACAGATGCAATAGCTACTTAACAGGATTTTCAAAAGCACTTGGGTGTCTAATTCCCATTGATTTCACATGAGGGAATTGGCCTTCACTTATAGGACATGATTTACAAACAGAGCTTCTTCCATGTGTAGATCCCACTGATCTGTAAATTGCTTGGCAGCAAATTGAATGTGCATATGAGTACAATTGGCTGTGACTGTCCCCAAGGCACTGGATAATTTCTTTGTTTTTGCAACACCCATAACACGCAGTAAACACAGTTTTCCTGAAGGGATGATACAAGGGGTTCCAAGGAGAGCTAGGCTCCTGGTTGCTTTTGAAAATCCTTGCATTTATTTTTAAATGAATAGCTTTAAAAATTTGAGAATCTTCCCGTTATCTTCTGGAGGGATATTTAAAAGTTTAGAGGCTTGCCTCGACTCCTCAGCCACTAAGAAGATCTCGTCATGATGTAGAAGAAGGTTTGGCTTCAGAGAAGTCTCTCCTCTGAGGATAGGAAACAGAGGATTTGTCTAATAAATTCCAGATTCTATCTGCTGCTAAAAAAACCCACCCTTAAACTTGTAAATAAGTAAAAAAACATATTTTTCATCAACTTCTCAATTTTTAATTAAAAAATGAATTCTTTGCAAAAGATGAGTGATTGTATTTCAGCGAATATCCTCACTGTGATGAAACCGATGCTTTGTATTACGTAAGCATACATGGCAGCTATAGATTCCAGCTTATCTGCAGCCCTCAAGAGCAGAACAGAAAACTTTCTGTGCTGATGCATGTTTTGCATATTTACCTTCAGCCCCCACTCAGTTTTGAAGTGATCAATAGCTTGAGTTTGTGGCGTAAGAGCATGCGTGTGATCGTAACTTTGGGAATATCTGCTAGAGGTTCTTTAACGAAGGCACAGAGCACCGTACGTGGGAGACAGCTGTGAACTGTAGCTGAGATGATGAATAATCTGCGAAACATCTTCATGTTCACTGACCCCTGCCCCGTTCAGTCCTCCCAGGCTGCTTAGGTGGCCAGAAGCTCAGACCTTCCAGTGTTTCTCTGAAATGCCGTATTAACTGAAAATAACCCACCTTCATCGTTAGTTCACCTTTGTGAAAATGTCCCTTTTAAAGATTTTTATGGGGTAAGCTGCCTGCCAAGTGTAGCTTTGTGTGGTCATGGCAGCTAGGAATTCACCAGCCCTACACCTAGCCTACACAACTCTTCTGTAAATTCTCCAGCTTGCATTCCAGCAGCTTGGGCATCGTCATGGGGGGAGCAAGAGAGATGTTCGCTCTGGGGCTGAAGCTGCTCCTGCCCCTCGCTGCCAGCTAGAACGTGGTCTCTTTCCCAAAGTAATAAGTGCTGCAAATGCAAGAGCTAGCAAAGAATCTGAAAAGTATCAAGCTCTCTCACCTAGGCTAATCTGATCGGAAACTTAAAACCATTGCACCACAGAATAATTAACAGCTTAGTAACTGGAGCAAAGCACGTGAGACCTTAACTGTTCACACTGGATGTGTAGGCAAAAAAGCAAACCCCAAATAACCCTTTTTTTCTGTCTCCCAAATACAAGTGATGAGATGATTTGCAGGGCAGTGTTGTGATGAAATAGGATGCACCAGGAAATGAAGGTCCTGAAGGAGATGTAGTAATTGTAGTTTAAAAGAAATGGAGTAACTGGCCCAGAGATCAAGCAAACTGAGACTAAAAGCGAATGAACTAACTTGTTAATAGCTTTAAGAAGCTAACGATGAGCTGGAGTCGAATACTATAGTGATCCACCTGCCGGCCCATCACAACGGCCATATGCAGTATGATGTGTTATGTAATACGTATGCATGTAATATGGTTTCTATGGGACATGAAGAGCGGAGTAGAACAATTCTTGCTACCTCAGAAGTGAGTAACTACTTATTGACTCTAAATCCTTCTTCTGAATACAGGAGAAGGGCTCTTGCTTTCTGGTGGCAAGTGTCAGGGCCCTGCTGCTCCGGGAACGGTACAGCTAAGCCATAGGCGGGCAGTCCTTGCTCCCGGAGCTTCACAGTCCCTTCCGCGTGTGGCCGAACCGGACTGTGGTGGAACTGAGCTGATTTTAACGGGTTTACACCCCAGGTGAACTTGGCTTAGAGCATTTCTAACTGTTTGCTTTCTCCCCTTCCACAGTCAGCAAGCTGTCAAGCTTCTATCCTTTGTTTGGATGTTAATGATTTCCTTGATGACAAGATAATCCAAATTAACTTTTTATTGCCCTGTAAAATCAGAGTAGGCGAGGAGTGCGCCCAGTGATTCCTGACTTCAGCAGGGCTGCCCAAGAGCTACGACAGCAGGGTTTGGAAGGTTTCTTTCTCCTCCCTCTCTTTGTTTTTGAGAAAGGTCTGGGGCTGTGGGTGCTAGAATGAACACTACCCAGCAAGTGCAATGTGTAAATTTTGAAAAATATTAAACATGTGGTTTGTGTTTCAAAGCCCGGAAAATATTATGAAAGCAATAAAATATCCCTACTGCAGGCAGCCCGAGAGGGGTCTCCCCTTGTGAGTACATGCATTCAGATTTAGTTATGTGTCATTCTCCAGCCAGCTCTGTTCCAGGAGAGCCAGACCTGGGTCTTACGTTGCCTTGAGCCAGGCTACGCAAAGGAGCTGTAGGCAATATAGGAGCAGCAGCTGCACGGTGTCCCTCATGGAGCCCGTTCCAGACCAAGATAAAAGGAAGGTAATGAAGAACTTCCTCCACCCGTGCAGTCTGTGCTGAACACCTGTAGCCGCTCCACCAACAGGGACTCTCGGAACAGGCCGATGCAAAAGCTTTCGGACAGATTGCAGAGAGCACGGGTGCCTTGCTACGGTCTGCAGTGCTCACGTTGTCTTTTCTCCAACGGCTTGGTATTCAGCAGGAGTTAGTTCTGGCTGGCTGAAGTCCTGCCTTGTACAGCAGACCAATATGAAACCTTCTCTGAAAGTAATCCTTACTGTCTTTAAGTGGGGCTTGAGTGGTGTGCTGGCCTTAGCAAATCAGGGAGATACGTTTCGGTGACGGGATGTTTTGGCCCATATGTACGCAGACACCGAAATTCAGCGGCCTGAGGGATGGCTAACAATTGTATCATGAAGTGTCACAAAAACTTGGGAAGAAATAATTACCTCGTCACTATTTCTAGAAGATAGAATAATAGAGTATGTTAGCAATAGGATTCCCGTGTTGTTGTGGCCTCAGATTTAATCAAAGATACAGTTAAACAAATCATTGTTTAGGGAGCATGGACACTGTATTTTATTAATAGCCTGTGACCTGCAATAGAATTTAGGTTGGGTGTTAATGACCAAAGGTTTTGCAAGTAATTAAATTTGCGGAAAACGCTATCCCTGAGAGGCTGAAGAGTGTATTTGAGAACAGGCGTGCGTCTGTGTGTTGCTGGAGTCTTAAACTTTAGTAGGCTAGCTGTGCATAACTTGAATGGAGCTGGTACTCATCAACCCAGGTGGCTCTCTTAACCTAAGTCATGAGTTAGACATACTGCTGCTGTTGTGTTTTATGAACGTAGTAACAAAATATTATGAAACTATGAAATGCACATTTAAATCACAGAATATGATCATCTGATATTTTTTTGTTGGGTAAAATAAATGACATGAGCATACATGACATGAGATATAACTTGTATATATCATAGAAAAAGGTTTAATGCATTCCGGTTGAGAATCCCATGTGTATTATATATATATAAAGTATGTGTAGATGCTACACAGGCTGTGAAGGTCTGTAGCTCGTCAACCACGTGGGCTTTCCAGTAACATGTATGAGGATTCAGATCTCTTTCATGGGATGAGGCCTGAGGAGCTGTTCTAAGTTATGTGGATAATTCCCAAGCAGTGAAAGAGGTGACAGCCCTGTCTCCTGGATGGAAGAGAATTTGAGATTACACTCACATGATTTCTGCTGTCCACATCAGCAAAAGACAGTATGTTCGGCTTGAATACCGCTTTCCTCCAATAGTGAGCTGTCACCTTTTTAAAAAAAAAAAAAGGTTTAATATGCAATACTGGACCTCATACGAGATAAAGAACAGCAGTGCTGCCTGCCTTTCCATTTTGCCCCTTTTTCTGAGAGTATCTTGCTAAATGTGGTTTGCATCACAGGGTTCATCATTCAGATTCATCTTCTGAGCCTTCTTTAGACAAGCTACTTGAAAGATACCTGTAACACAACTGCTAATTGAGAACAGAACAAAGGTCAAAAGCATTCCTCTTCCCCCCGAACCTGCTGGGTGCGTTACAGCCCTCCGGTACGTTGGGTTTCCATGAGCTGGCTGGTCCATCCCCTTCCTCCAACCCCCAAAGCTCAAGTGAACGTTTATCCAATCAAAATGCCAGGGTTTGCGTGGTCAAAGGATTAAAGCACATTATTAGGTTTCAGTATAGGATATCATTAGGTATTCACAGAGTAATACTTGTATTTCACCTTAACGACCGAAAGTTTGGGGTTTTTGTATGATGCCAGGGCAAAAGCGTTGGGGCTGGGACCCAAAGACACCTAGTGACTGGTCAAGCACCAATCTTCTTCTGGCCAAAGCTCTAACGCTGACAGCCCAGTGCTGCCCACCCAGGCCCCGGCGGTAACACCCGCCTTAGCTGGAGGGTTTGCGCCGGTTCTCGCAGCTTGTTGGGCGGCTGCGCTGCCGCTGGGCACCAGAGATTGCGTGTCAGACTGAGCTGGGTGCTGCCTGCCGCCCTGCTCTATGGCTCGTCTGTGGCCGTGAGAAGTCCTCAGCAAGAACAGAGAGGTTAAGAACCCAGGATTGCAAAAAAGGAGGGGTTTTTTCTTCTTTTTTTCCCCGCAAGAAGAAAGGATGGGGAAAGGTTGTAAGCACATAAACTTGGTGCAATTACAAAGTTTTGTGCTAAAGCTTTGCATGCAAGATTACCTTCTGTGTGCTGTGTCTTTAAAACACTAATGGGCCCACTGGAAAAAAAAAAAAAAAACCCAGACCCAAACCCCCCCACCCCCCCAAACCTATGACAGTCCACTAGCAACTAGCACACTAACAGGTTCTCATCTGACACCAGTAGGGAACCAAAGATATTTTATTATTTGGAAACTCCATATAGGGAAAGCCAGCCTTGAATCTGTCATTACTCCAAGAACCGCACCTCCCCTGGGAGTTAATTATTTTCTTAAAATGCAACTTGTACTGTTAGTTTAAAACATTCCAACTGTGTTCGCACTCTTTAAATCTTCTGTAAACCTTAGAGTTTAAATCACTTGCAGATAAGAGTAATTCTATTAGAAAAAAAAAAAAAGTTCGGTGGAAGGGGAAAGAGAGGAAAATAAAAGGGCATTGATAGAAGCGTCCTTTGGGTGCCCATTGCCCTGTCACCTTTAGAACTTGGCAGGAGTTGCAGCCCACAGTAACTTTATAGGTCCTGGCACAGAATGAAACAAAATAGGTGCATGCCACATTTTTCTTAAAAAAAAAAAAAAAAAAAAAAAAACCCAAAAAAAACCCACCAGAGAGAGACTTACCTCCTTTGTAAGAGGCTGAATATCTGGAAAGATATGTTAGGTTTTTTTTTTTTTTTTTAAGAAAAGCAAAAAAAAAAAGGGTTAGTGGGACTGACAGGTCGTAGCCTTTTCTGGGCTCCTATTTTGAAAGCAGGTATTGGGCAAAGGGCTGCCTCTGGCCGAAATCACAGCGGGTAACTGAAGGGCTGGCAGAAGTGTTTAAATATAGGGTGCTACTGCAATGTTTGACCATCTTAGCTCCTCTTGCTTTGGCTCCTTTCGCTGCTTTCATAGGAATTCCGGGGCATTAAAAAAAAAAAAAAAAAAGAACTCATTGCTGCGGGTTTGCCATGAGTGAGCCAGGCAGAGAGTGTATGTGTCATTTTTGGAACTGTCTGTGCAATCATTCGTATGCTGTATTGGCCGGGCTCCTAGAATTAAGGGTAATTCAGTGGTTCCAGAGCTTGGCTTTTTTTTTTTTTTTTCCCCTCCCTCTTGCCCTCCCCAGGCCCCCTTTCTCCCTCTAATTTGTTTGGCCTGAAAATCAGCTTCCCAAATTCTTTGAGTACTGTTTTTCTTTTTTTTTTTAACCGGTTTTCTTTTGAAAGGACGTATTGGCTGAGCTGTTATTTTAATCAGGGGCACGTACCAAACGCCCCACACCTGTGGGAACCCTTCGCTCAAGGAGGGAGGTGGGGGAAAGCAAAGCGCGCATCGCTAACGCCGCCGGGTGACGTCGGCCGCGGCTGTAGCGGCACAGCCGTAGAAAAACGCGGCACCTCTCAGGGTCAGAGACACCACTGCCTCCGCACCCCGCTGTGGGATGCTGCCGGCTGGGGGACAGGCACAGGCTGTGAAAAGTGTCAGCTCCTGCCAAGCGTTGATTTCGGGCAGCGAGAGCACCGCGCGCAACTATCTGCTCTCCATCCCTCAAAATCTCAGCGTCCTAAAAGTGCGGGGATTATCGCACGCACGGGTAACTTCGGCGTTCGTTGAAAAAGGTACACGCTGTTGCACCTCTGCCTCGCAGAGCCCGAATGTTGGAGCCCTCTACCATCTGAGTGACTCCAGTGGCAAACTAAACCTTCAGGGGTTTGTTACAGCAAGGCAAAGGAAAAAGGGCCCATGAATTTTAGTTTTTGAATAACTTGTTCTGAAAAGAAACGCCCGTGATGCAATACATAAATCTGTCAGATGCTTCAGCTTTGCTTTAGGTGGGTGTCTTTCTGCCTGTTCCTCACTTGTGAACGTGTCTGTGCATCGCGAAGTTGTCAGGCTGCCGACGGCGAGGATGAACGTCGCGCCTTTGCAGGCAAGAGGCGGGCAGGGTGAGGGATTCCTTTGCACGTTGCTGTACGGGTCAGTAGTGGCCTCACCGCTGCACCCTGGGACCTCTCCTCTGCGATGCGTCGTGTCAGTGATGTCCGTCTCAGAAACGCTGCTCTTGGGATGACGGTTGGGAAGGCGTCTGTCTCCCGGGGCTGGGCAGGTGGGACACCCGTCTTCTGGTACCTGGAAGGGAAGCAGCGTGTCAGGCAGAAGCGAGGATCCGCTCTCACAGCTTTTGTTGCATCTTCTCAGGTTTTTCTGCCCTTTTTTTTTTTTAAGTGCCCTGTAAACTGTGTTGTGAGGGAGGCACTGTGTGTCGGCCCAGATTCACTGCGTGCTACCTCACCTGCGTTTACAGAACTGATGAAATCGCATCCCTTCCTGTAAGTGTACCGCCGGAAGGCTGCTCTTGAGTACAGTCACCATCTTTGCAGCTTCACTCACTGTTTTATAGAGAAACCGAGGCAGGGGCGTACCCCTCTCACGGGCAGGGACGGGTGACAGGACGTACCCCTCTCACGGGCAGGGACGGGTGACAGGACGTACCCCTCTCACGGACTCGAGTGCGAATTAATCCGAGGGGCTCTCTACCACTCGAGTGCGAATTAATCCGAGGGGCTCTCTACCACCACGCTGCCTGTGGCTGAGCACAGAGGTGATTCGCGTTCCTTGTGCCACACGTAACTAAAAAGCATCTCTGATTTACGCACACTGGAAGTGCAAGAACCTGCAGGAGAGAGATCGGCACGCTCTGAAAAACTGGTCCTGCCAAACTTTCCTTCCTGAGTTAAACGACCCGAGAGTCAAACGCTGGGATATGGGAGGAGACATTAGGGAGCATCTGTGCAATGCCTGTCTCTAGGCCGAAGGAAAAGCAGAAGGAACCCAAATAATGTATGTTCCAGCTGATTTCTGGTCAGACTGGACAATGCAGTAATGAAGCTGCCACAAGAAAAGTCTGTTTTCGTGAGCTTTTTTTGCATCATTTTGCAAATGCCAGAAGATTTCTGTGGTGCACATGTGCAGCCGAAATTTCAGATCTCTTCTATCTGGGTGCTGTCCATCTGGAGTAACCTTCTCTGCTTTTTATTCTATGGCCATTTGTCTTGGAGTCTCTTGAGACCTGGGAAGGTGATTAAATTTTGTGATGCAGATAGAGTTCCTCTGTTCTGTAGAAATAACACTAGCAATATAAGCGATGAAAGAATGTTTTTCCCCAAGCCAGTCTTATTGAATGAAAATTCTTGCACATAGGTTAAATTAGAACAGATCAAGAGTATTTTCTGGAGATATTTGTGACTTTCTCCAGTTCGCTTCAAGCAAGTAAAACATTTCGTACAAAAGGATTCTAACATAAAGCACAGAACAGACTTTATATAGATGACTATCAGCAGAGTAGGAAACACTTATGATTATATTTTTAGACAGAATAAACCTGCATAAAGGACAAATTTCCTCTTAAAACTGAACTGTGTGTAATGAGACACAGGAGCCCACTGAAAATAATGAGCTGTTAAAGAAATAAACAGTTAAATAATAACAAAAGGCTAAACAGCTTTGGAAAGACGAAAAAAGTCAAACGTGATATAAAGACATACTTACTTGCTTACAGAGAGTAAAGCGATCTGCTTGAAGTGCATAAACATGAGAAGCCCGGGGTAACGTTGCTGCTGTTTGCACAGTTTACCCAGATGGGCTAAAATATCCTATTAATAATAAGAGTAGTTCTCACTCGGAGTTTGGAAGTACTTTGCAAACTTAAAACATCTCTTTCAAATCCCCTGACCAACGAAAGTGATTCCGTTTGGCAGCGCTGGAACTGATGCGCAGCCCTGCCCGCGCTCGCACGGAGGTTTATGGAGATGGAGGATGTGATTGTGGGCGCCGTGCCTTTCATGTGCACATGTGTGTGTGCAGTGGCAAGAGACGGAGGTAACACAAGTCATATCTGGCGTTTCCACGCGAATCCCAGTCGACTAGTAACAGACAATCTGTGTCCAAGTGCTGCGGCTGAGGCGGCTACTGAAATGATTAACGTGCTGTGCGGGGTTCTATTGCAAGGGCAAACAAAAAAAGCAAGTGACACAACTCGTTTTTTTTCTCTTTTAAAGCAATATTCTGAGAAGTGTGCTTTACGGGAAATTCTATGATGTTTTGCAAGCTCCAGGCGCACGGAAAACCCCACCGCAAGCCAGCCGAGGAGGTGCCATGCAGGTCGCCGCGTTGGATGCCGTGCTGCCCGTCGCCAGAACGGGGCACTGCTTCTACAGCATCGGCCGCCCGCTGGGCACGGCGCCTCAGCACCCTATTGATTCTCAATTTGTCTTTCTCCTTGTTTTGCAAGGACCTTGGGATAAGATTCTGCCACTTTTCTTTATCAGAAACCATGACTGTCCTTGCTGCATAGGCGAGGTGCGGAGAGTACACAAAGTTTGTTTGGGTTTTTCTCAGGATACAAAATCCGTGGGACTACGCTGGGGACAGGAATTGTGTCTGAACTGAGGATTTACTTGCCTGACTTTTACCTGTTTCAGCACATTGCTGGAATACTGCATTTCTGCAGTAAAGGCTGTCATCAGTAGTTTCCTTCCTGTAGAGAAAGAATTGAGTCTATTATCAAAAATCGGTTAGATTTGCGGGTTTAGGTAATTGTGCTCATCTAGCCGGGTGCACTGCCAGACGGTGCAGGGACACTATGATGCACCACTGTCTCCTGAGCGTGAACTGAACGGCAGCCAGCAAGCCGGCTGGGCCCTCGGATTCTTATTAAAAGCCTAATAACTGCTGCTGCGGGCAGCGGGGGCACGTGCCCCCCGCCACGGCGAGATCTGGTGGGGCGCAGCGCGATGCTGGGGCGATGCTGGGGCGATGGGATTGCTCCCCAGAGCCCTGCCGCCGAATGCTGCCTGCTTCGTTCTTTTCGCACGGGCAAAGGAGTTGTCCGCAGGCATTAATTCCTATCCGAACTTAAACGGAATTTCTCATCCTACTGGAGCATAAAACAAGGAGTAATTGGCTTTAATGTATCTGCAGCCTCTTCAACAGAAAAGAAAAATCTCGTACCCTTGGCTCTCCTTGCTGTGTCTAAGCTTCATTCAGGTTCTTAAGGTTACAAAAACCATACAAAAAGAAACGTACTTTGTGTGAGAGAGAGATGTCCCTTTCTGGTTTACTTTTACCTGTTTCTCTCTTTTGGGGATGTGTTCATCGCTCTGAGCATCCTCCCTTCAGAACACCAGTGGTGCAGGGCAGAGCTGTGGGTGTCCGTCACTGGACCAGAAGCAGGCGTCAGCCTACCACTGGGCGATGGTACAAAGGTGCCGTGAGCATTCGGTAGAACTGGGCTGCAGCGCCTGGGACTCGACGGACTTAAACCAGACAGGTTGTCACGCTCTGTGCCCTTGGAGAAAGCGGCTTTTGTGCTGGACTGAAGGCAGGTGAACAGAAAGAGATGAGTAAATGCAGCCTGTGAGAGATGCTTCGTCTGAGCAACAGCGTGTGAATCACAGACGGGTTGGCTCAAAAAAGTCAGAGTATTTTAGGAAGAGAGCAGAAAAAACATTATTTTGTTCTGCCTAGAGGCTGCTTGATTTCTCTCTTCATCAGTCTTTTTTTTACATTTTTAATGTAAAACAAGGCACTTCTTTTATGCTGAATATTGGGTGTCCGTGTCCTAGCACCCGAGTGGAGAGACAACGATGTTGGCTGAGGGTAAGTTGAGGAGTTGGCCATCCTTTCCAGTGCTAGCACATTGCTCTTCCTGAGGAGGTGAGGCACCCAGGGAAGTTCATCCTTGTGCCAGCTTTCATTGGCCATGTCTCCAGAAACGTTAAGCACTATTTTTCACGTTGCCTTTGCGTGGTTTTGATTTTTTTCCCCCTATTGGTTCTGTTCAAGGACTGTTGAGTGTACGAGGATGCAAGTAAAGAGGCAGTCTCTGTTGCCTTCGTTTTGTCACTTGGAAAGCTTTAAAAGTTAATGTTTACATCAAATGATCTGAAATTCATCTAGCTTGATGGATATTTGTTTAACATATTTAGGTGATGGGTGTATTTATTTTTTTAAATTATTTGCATGCTAAGGTACTTCAATGATGCATGCAGTATTAACAAAACCTGTCTTTCTCTAAGCCTTTATCACACTTGTTAAGGATTTTTATATTAGTTCTGTAATTACACCTTTTAAAAAAATTTATAGGTACTTCTCACTTCAGGACAAAAAAACAAAAACAAAACCATTTTAACATAAAAGTCCTTTAGAGTGAACAGAAAATGCAAACTTTTTGCTGGATTTTGGGCATTTTAATGGGTGTCAGAATAAAATACATTTCAGATGCTCCTGAAAGTCTTAGGAAATTAAATTGCATAGACCAGCTCTTCAACCTGTAGAAATCACTGCAGCGTCACCGGGTTGTACCAAGCGCATGGTGCGCAGCCCTACCCGAGCCTCGCCAAATGCCCGGAGAGCTCTGCGGGTCTGCACGGGGGTTAGCTCCGGGGGCTTCCTCCGCAAGGGCGGCTCGTGGTTTGCGGCGTGTGCTGAAAAGAGCAGCAGTACCGCATGAAATAACGTTCTAATCAGAATTCCCTCCTCACTTAAACTCTGTTTAGATAGACAGTTAATTTATCTCTGTTTAACTGCTGAATCAATCCATCCATCAAAGCTACAAAAGCTAATTAGCTGGAGTCGAAGCAGCAAGAGCTCTGACACACAGTAGGGTGTGCGGTACCTCATAAAATGGCAGCAGGGGATACAAGGCACATTGCCCTGCACATGCCTTACAGCTGCCCACGAGGCCCAGGCATCCAATCCCCGCTGCGTCTGCAAGCGCCGGCTCCGCCGTGACGTCAGAGTCGCCGCGCAGTCGCTCGAGGACCCGCTCCCCGCAGCCTCACCTGCCTGCCTGGCCCTCCCTCCAGCAAAGAGCTGCGGGCGAGCGGAGCCGTCCTGCTGCGCCCGGCGCCGCGCGGGTCCCCGAGCCCCCGCCAGCAGAGAGAGCAGGCGCGTTGGGCAGGGGCCAAGGTGGGTGAAAACTTCTGGTGAAGGAAAGGGAGCCGGCAGGCTTGGGGATTGAGCCCAGAACGGTGCGGGCAGTCCCTCGCCTGGCTCGGACTGCAGCCTGGCGGCACGCTGGGAGGGACCGTTGCCCGCGCGCTCTGTTGTTTGAAGCGTTTGAAGGTTCATTTCTTGGGGTTGAGGCTGCTTTTGTGCAAAGCCCTGATTTCTGCCCTGGGGGCCGGAGGGAATTTCCACAGCGCTGCAGTTGCCATCACCCACTTTTAAGTGGCCGTAGATGATACACAACTACCAAACAAGAAAAAACCATCGAAGGCACAGAGGCACAAGGCTGCACACCACCACGAGGAGAACAGCATGAGGTAGGATTGTTTCCCTTGGGTGTTTCACAGCGTCGTTTCTATGCAAGCTTTCTTTTTTTATTACCCAACGCTGGACAGCAAGGCAAAACCGTGGGGACAGCTGACTCAGCAGAAACTGTCAGAAGTGCAACATCTCGGACAGCTTTGTAGAGGTGATCCGGATGAAGCGAATGAGGCACTTCTGTGCAGAGCCAAAAGCAAGGAACAGCAAACCCCAGAAAATCTGTGTCTTCTGGCGCCAGGATGGGCCAGATATATAATTTTTTTTCCTGATAAAAATCAGAAAATAACACGTTAGCAGGATCTCAGGCCTTGGAAATACATGCCAAAAGCAGGGCAGTTCTTAAAAAAAGGTCAACCTTGTTTTGATGTGATCCATAAATAAACATCACACCCTCAGCTGTTATTTCTTAGCAGGATGTCTGATAAATCTTTCTCGCTCCTATGGCCGTTTCCTATCCCTGTTCAACTGAACAGAGTAAGCATGTACTGCTTCTTAGTCTCCGCTCTCAGATCATATGCAACATGGTCCGTTTGACACCAAGTCATCTCTGCTGAGCGTTCTCGTGTACCCACATCAGCCTTCAAGCTGTTGGTCAATAAATACCCACTTTGTCAAGCACAGAACACCCTGGGAAAGTCCCGCTCCCTGCTGTGGTCACCAGCGTCTAAAGCTACCCAATGCGACACCCAAGGAGAGGTGAACACAGTCCTTGTCCACCGCAGGCTTTGCGGATTCTGTGTCGCCAAGCTTCAAACAACTATTTTCATCTGTGCAAGTACCACGGGTCACCATTCCTGGGCGTTGTTTTGCACGCAGTCGTTATAATCATTAAATTTGGTGTCCGTTAAATCCTGATAAATCGCTCGATGCGCCATTTGTCAGGTTCTAAAGAGCGCGCAGCCTGTGTTTTCTTCACACGTGTTCCACGTTAACTGTTTTCATTGACTATGAATCCATAAAAATACATGTGGAACAGAGGGTACACAGTACAGGCGTGTCTGCCCGACCCCTTCCCTTTCTAATTGGGTAGCAAAGCTGTTTAATAGAGTCTGTGGAGTCTGTTTAACTGCATTCTGCCAGAACAATGCTCTACTCATGTTTTCAACAGAACACTAGTGATTGGACTAATATCTTTAAACTAGAAAACAAGTCTTAATTGGAACAGATGCTGCAAATACCGATGCAAATGGCCAGCTCTCGTGTGATCAAAACCAGGTACAGTCCATTGATTTGTTTTTAATAGCAGCTTTCATTTTTTATTAGTGTACACAAAACTCACTAACACTATACAAAAAGTCAGTAACAATATTCTGGAAAATCATCTTGTTTAAAACAGACTCTGCCGTGCATTGTTTCTGGCAAGGTGCTATTAAAGAGTTTCCGTCCTCTTTTGGCAGATCACGTTACTGAAACACTTCTCTGCTTTCCCCTCTTCTAGAATTTGAATCATCCCAGTGATTTTCCTAAAAAGCTATTGCCGTTACATTTAATAATCTGTTTAGATATTCACTTACATTGCAAACAGGCGTTCAGGTTAGATTAGGCTCACTAAATCCACGATCCCGGGAATACGTGTGTGCTTTTGGTACGCGCCTTAGCAGAACGCAGCAGAACGCGTTCCCAGCGCACGAACTTTTTTTCGTGGCAGCGTTGGGCCTGGGCAAGCTCTGAAATGTTAAGAATACAACGATTTTTATGCTAAGAATTAAAATGTTCTGTGATTTTCTTGAACAATTGGCTTTGCCTTTAGGATATGTGAGCTATTTGGTAGGAGCAAGAATATCAAAAGCCACTCAGAGTAGAGAGAAATTTGTTATGGTCACCTGGCACTTACGCGTGCCTTGCTGGTGCGTTTGTGTACACAAATATTTTCAGTTACCTCAGTAGCTGCTGCTTAGGATTGGAATATATTTATATGTACATATGTATGTGTATGCACACATATCTTGGAAACTGGCTGCAAGGATAAGATGCTGTTCCTGTCAAAATGAAAAGAGAAGTTGGCTCTGGTCCCTGTTTTGAAATCTGTATTTTTGTAGTGGTGTGTGAATGTCTCTGAGGCTCGTCAGGCAGAGGTGCCTGTTCCCTGGCGCCTTAGGGAGGTACAGCCGAGGACGGGGGTTTGATGGGCAGAACGAGGTGGAAAGGAGACCTGCGACACTGCGAGGGAGCCACAGTTGCAGCTTATTTGGAACACGGCTAGCGAAGCAGGCGATGTAATTAGAGATTCCAGAGAAATCCACAGATGATGTCTCTCTCTCCCCTCTTTATCACAGCCAGCATCCCTTAGGCCCGTGCAGATATTCCGGTGCAGATGCACTCCCGTGTGCGGTGCAGGCGGAGGTGTCGGCACGCAGCGGCACGGTGCAGGCAGAGGTGTCGGCACGCAGCGGCGCGGTGCAGGCGGAGCGGGAGGCAGCTGGCGAGGCTGGGCCGGGAGAGCGGCTCTTGGCTGGAGCAAAGGGGCTTTGTGCGGGGGGCTGGGGGCCACGCTCGCTGACCTGCCAGGAGGCTGCTCCGGTCGTCTACCGTAATCACGACGACGACACACAGAGCACTGTAAGCCCTGGCTGCTGATGCCACAAACAGAGGACAACGTGTCCCTTCGGGGTGCTCCAAAGAGAACAAACCTGCAGCCGCGCTCGGCTGCTGCTGAGCTTCCAGCAAAGCCCTTCGAGTGCTTCCGCCTCGGCAGAGACAGAGCCAAGGTGTGTTTTGCCCCGTCGGGTGTGTTGAAAAGACACGACACCTGAGGAGGGCCGGGGATTGACGTGATGAAAAAAAGGCTTTGCTCGCTACCTACCGCAGCACGGACAGGTCAGAAGCAGGACTGGAGAGACGAGATTTGGATGGCTTTCAGGAGGGGCGTCCCAAAAGGGAGCCGGATTGAATTTGGCCTCCTTAGGAAAGGGAGAGCCTGTCAGTCATCCCTGGCTTTGTAAAGGAATGAAAGGCATTGTGCTGGGCCAGCCGAACGCGCAGGGAGGCCGAGCCCCGTGCAGGCAGAGCCGTTTGCAATTCAAGCAGCCGTCGGGACGGGTCTCTCCCCGTCTGCTGCGGCCGGTGGGTTTATTCCCCCAACGACGCCAACGGCACGGGCTGTGTTAGCTGTTGGACTGTAGGTTTTGTAGGAGGGCTTTTCTGATATTATCTTTTAATGTTTACCGAAAGAAAGTTTGGTCTTGTGGCTTGATACATTAAAAAAAAGACTCTTCTCTAAAAGGGCTGGTACAAAACCATTAATTGCAGCAAATAACCAAGGGGCAGTGGGTAGCTGTTTGGAAGTCGGTCTCTTTCTTGATACACTTCTTTTGGATTAAAAGCAGCTCAGTACAAAAGCAGTGAATTTCTCTTTTTATTCCCAAGAAAATGTGAAAAACTATAGGCTCATAGCCAAAGAACTGGCTTGGTCTTAGGTAACCAGTTTAGATAAATCAATGTATGTTTATATGAACTATTATTCAGACGTCCTGAAATAAATGATGCTTTGAATAGATTCGGTGAGCTCTGTTACTTCTATTTAATGCTAATGTTGTTGTAGGTGTGCACAGAAAAGATTGCAGGTTCAATACTGATCCGAATCTGATCATGAGCAGGTTGCTGATGGTTGCGCTGACGCTGCCTTAGCTTTCTGTTTGCTGATTCTTATGCTGAGAAATCAGACGGCAAATTGTGTTCTACCACGTTTTTGGTTTCTTCGTACCATGGCCAGCGACTCGAGTTTTCCCTCACTCCCTCAGATTTGTTCCTCTTTCTCGAAGACGTACTGCTCTTGTGGAAGAGTCTTCTCCAAGGTGTAAGCGTGTCGCTCGTGGGCCGGGTGAAAGCCAGAGTTCAGCAGGCTTTGAGTCATGCCGTGGGTAACAAGCGGTGGACTTTTGTTTTAATTAATAATGTTTGGACACCCATGCGTTTGATCCATGTGGAATTTGGCAGAGGTTGTTCCCAGAAGGTCGTGCAAACTTTTCCTTTGGTCAAGCTGTAGGCAATGTCCTACGGCCTGAATTTCACTTTGAGATTTTGGCTTGGAATTTCATCTGTGGGGTGGAACTGGCAGCCGTCGTGTTTTATGGGCTCTGATACAAATGCGCAGGTTTTCCATGAGGTTTTTTGTGTCCCCCCTGAGTTCTCAGCTGGGCTGATGTTCACGCAGGAGGAATATCGTTGCGAGATAGAGCCCGTGGCAGGGAAAGCACCGCTCCACAGGAAGGCATTCCAGCCTGTTCTTGCTGGTGTCTGCAGCTGGTGACAACCTGGAGTAGGAAAGGCCTCTTTGCTGGCTCCACACCACCTCACGTGAAGCTCTACCAACGTGCTGGGGGGAGCAGACAGAGCTGGTGCCTCGGGGGGCACCGAGCAGCCCCCGGCGTCCCCCGCACGCACGTCCCAGCCCGGGGGCATCTTTGACTCCCACTGGTAGTTTTCTCTTCCTCCAGTTCTGAGCTAGGAAATTCAGAAGGGCTTTTGCAGAAGGAGACTTCAGAAGGCTTTTCACCACAGCTAAGCCGGGAACAAAGTCTGATGCTAACTTGGAAAACGTGGTCTTTTTTCTCCAAAACCACTTCCTCCTTTCGCTAGGAACTGGACTGCAACCAACCAGCCGCGCTCAGGCAATAACCATTGTGAAATGCAAGTGAAAGTATCAGCAATACTGGAGAATAAAAATACCAGCGCCATGGGAAATGCTAGGAAGGTAGCCAATGGAAAGTACGGTCCCTCCTGTAGGGAGCGTGATCTAGTTGTTGAATTGCTGAATTAATGAAATCTTACCAATGAGGTTCATTTCACAGAGTGCTGAAAGAGCCCAGATTTCTTGCGTTGTCTTAGCGGTTGCACTCTGATCCCAGATGGGCGGATAATAACGTTATAAATGATTTACTGCCGTACAGTATATGTTATGGGAGGTTTATAGAGATCAAATCACACAGTGAGCTGGAAAATCCTCTCTATTGTTGAGGCTGTTCCCTGGCTGCTGTTGGCAGTAGTACATTAATGGCATGTGAGGGAGTTTGCCTTATTCAAACAATAGCGTAGGCATTATAATTTAATTACTCCCGTCATTAGGCCAGTTTTGTTAGAGAGAAAAAACCGCCCACAAATGAAAAAAGAAAAAAATATACTGAGGTTTTCCTTAGCTGCATTCAATGAAGAACTCCCAATCCTCTTTGTAAGAAGTCTTCTTTGCAAGACTGTATCTTGAAAATGGTGTAACAGCAAATTTTTACTTTCTACTCCTAATATCCTGGACCAGATTTCCTTCTCAGTTGTCTTTATTCTTGAAGTTAAGTGCCTTCCTGACGAGGATTTCCTGGGCCAAATTTAGTAGCTTCATACCTGCAGTCTTAGAGTAAAGGGTAAAACTTATTCCTTGGGAAGGACAATCTCCAGAATGGGAAGAGAAAACCCATATGAATTCTAATTATTGCAAATTTAGTGTAACAAACAGCAAGTCTACAGGCAGCATGAGAAGCAGAGGCAAAGCGTTTCTTGACCTGTGGCCCCGGAGGCAGTGACGTGAAGTTCATCTCTGCTTCAGAGCCAGGATCCAGCGGTACCGCTTGTGATGGGGGGCCCACGGAGAGCAGCACGCTTTCCCTTTGATGTATTTGAAGACTCCTTTCGTTTGTTTGGTTTTGCTGTCAAATTACTTCACTTAGTCCCTGGTGCAAGCCAGATACTGCAGGATATTGTTGCATTCAGTCCACAAGGAAGTGGAACCTGACGCCTGAAGGACAGTACATGAGGTCACTCGCTGCTCGCAAGGGGCCAGGTGACACGTGCTGGACTTTACTCAGAGGCATGACCTGACCTACGCAGGGTCCTTCAGGGAGAGATCCGAGCTGGTCGCTGGTCGCCCTGGTCTGCCGAGAGCTTGTGCTTCCTTTGAGGCACTTGGCACTTCACCTGCCAGGGATTACACAGGTTTTCTCTGTGAACTACTTCATGCTTCGTAAAAACCTGATGCTTTCAGGTCTCTTGGTGCAATCTGAAATTAAGCAGATAGACAGTTCTCCTCCGTTCCAAATGGGATGTGGCCCGTCTGTCCTCATTCACCATTACACATAGCATTTTAATTAAGTGCACGATCTGCCAGCACTATGGGGACGCTAGTGACTTGTATAGACATTTTTTTATCAGTAAAGTATTTGCATTATTCATTGCTTTCCACCATAATTAAGCAGCTGACAATCCTCTCAGAAGAGTTCTGGGAGGAGGAGGTGGTAGTTTGGAATCCGTTTTGAGGATCTGGGTTGTAATTGCAGTGCTAGGTCAAAGTCATCGTTGCTGCTTCCTACTGCTGCTGTCGCCATTTCCCCATCAATATTTCTGTTTGAATAATAATGCCTCCAAAATAATTTATGGCACGTGTGGTCCCAAAATGAGGCCATCTCTAGCCAAAAAAACTGCTAATGTTAGTGCTCTTGATTTGAACATCAGCGCGGACCCGTCGTGCCCATCACCCGGGGGATCATCCCGCCTTTTCCTGCAAGCGAGAGGGCTTTCTGCCGGAGGAGGAGCACAACCCTTTGGGGTGCCCGGCGCAGGTCCGTGGAGCGCAGCACTGCTTTCCCAGCGTTTGGGGGAGAGCCTTTCCTCGGCGCAAAGCGGGGAGCAGGCGACGTGCGCGGAGCTGCGTGCTGACCGAGCGTCTCCCCGCCAGCACGGTTCCCGTGCGCCATACCCGGCGGTACCTGGCGTGCGGGGGGTTGCGGTGCCAGCTGTAATCACTGCTCTGTGGCATTGTGCAGCGTGAGGCTCTTATTTGCTCTGTTTATTCAGTGTCTCTCGTCACCCTGTAGGCATTTATTTCTTGCCCCAGAGCCACGATTACTGCTTTAATTATTAGCATTTCCTTTGCCAGCGGTTCCATAGCTTTCATTCCCTGAGTCAGCAGGGCCCGCTGCAATTGAAAGCTTTGAGTGCTTTACCCTACCGAGACGCGACTGTAACTCGACGAGCCATTTGCAAGGGCAAACCCATTTTTAAACTCCCAAACCTGAACAGCTTCACTTCAGTAAGTGCTGCTACCAGGAGCCTTTGCAAATAACGACTTGTCATGTCAAAGACCTGGATAATTTGATAGGAGAAAGAGGAGTAGTTCGAGGTCTGAAATACCTGAAAATTGTTATAATTGGATGTGTTGCAGGAGGGAGGGGACCTCCAAATACTTTTTAAAAACAAATTCATCAGTCAGATCCTGAGAACTGAGAAAGCAAACCCCCTGTTTATTTAGGACCTGGGCAAAAGAAATGATGAGTGGGTTCTCGCCATTGGTTCTGCAATAGGGATTAGCCTGCAAACGCTGGGTGTTGAAGTCCTTGCTCAACTTGTTCTGGGACAAAACTCGAAGTGAGCCACCTCTAGATGTCTGCGGGAGCAGCTGGCAGAGGATGTCTGATCCAGAAGCAGAGAGCAGCAGCGTTCCGTGAGGATATAATTCGGACTGCAGCCTCCCCACGGAGGAAAAACTGCCACAGATGCATTCAGCAGTTTCTGGGTACTTTCCCTTTGAATGGCTCCTGAGACTTTAGTTTTGGAATTAAACTTCTTTCTCAATATGTCCCAGGCTTATAGATTTCTGGGCTGATTTCTGCAATCACTGTTCTGGTTTTAATGATCTTTGTTTGGTAGAATAAGAATTTTACTTGCTACCTAAACATCCCAAGCCATTGGAGGCAAAGAAGTCTAAACAGGTACATTAAACCTGGGAGTTTGAAAATATACAAGGGAAAACCTTCAGTGTCTGTCCCGAGACAAATCCAATAAACCGGTACTTTCTGTTAAGGGAAGTTTTGAGTGGCTCCCCCAATACTTCTGATTACAACATGAGGAATTTTACCTAATGAAGTTCCCAGTTGCTCATGATTTTTTTCAGTCAGGTGGACCTATTTCTAAACTCATCCATCTGCATTAGGTGCTTCTCCGGTTTCCATAGTAACTAGGCAATCCATCATCTTTAACGTACCTAGCCATACAGTATCTGACAGAGAGAAAGGCTACATCCATTTCACAAAGGCACACCCAGAGGTACGGGGCGCTCGGTGATGTTCACCCGCAGCTGGGCAGGGTAAGAACATTGCTTTGCCGAGTCCCAGGAAAATGCCTCCCCTGCCAGGCTGTCCTTTCCCAGGGAGGTATTTGCTGTATCAGATCAGCACCGGCTGAAGGTTGTTTCCCAAGTGTTCTTTTTCTCAGACCCGAAAAAGAGACTTTCAGAAATGAAGAAGTTGGAGTTTCTGAGAGGTACGGAACAGAGTGAGTAATGAAACAAGAAATCAAAACTTGCAAGTAATGTATTCAGCAGAAATGCCAGCTGCATTCTTTGGATAAATTACTCGCAATGAATAATTCAACCAGCGTCATCACTACAGGGCATAGGAACAGGATCGGTTTTGAATCATTTGGCCTTTTTCTTCGCAAAAAGTTCAACCCAGATTCAGACCTTGATGCGTTCCAACTCCGGATCTGGGTTTCACTTGTGGCTTGGCCAGAGATGGCCTAGGGTCAGATTCAGGCCTGTGCTGAGCACCCTCGCTTCTCTTTGAAATCTAAAGAAACTCCAGGAATTTGGTATCTTATAGGGTACAATCCAAAGCCACCCTTCCAAAAATGCATCCGTAGCCGCACAAAACCTTGTGAAAATAGGAAAACATTGAAAGCCGTTGAGGAATCCTGGATTAGCACAGCACACCGAGTAGGGAAAAGGCTGGTGGCCTTTGGAACAATTTCTCACATTAATTTTCTTCCACTGCTGACAGCTTTGATTTATTGCCTTAAGGCTGGTTAGAAAACACCCAGACATGAGCGAAGCCAGGAGTTATGGAAAGAAAAGGAAAATATGGCAAACGTAGTGATGAATAGCACCGGTAGATAGACAAACACTGCTCTGCACTCCTACTGCACCCAAATATTGCCTTAAAGTGAAGATGGGAACGGAGGTTTTGCTTGCGCTTTCAGTATTTCTTCTTTCACTTCCAATATGTTGAATATTCTGCTAGAACTCCTCTGGGAGCCGTGGGTTTATTTTCTTTTTCTGTCAGCTGAATGCCAGCTGGAGCACCAGCCAAAGGAGGACTTTGAGAGAGAGAAACACAGCGGCTGCAAAAGTTCTTTAAATTGGTTTGTTGTGAGAATCCAGTGTAACGATCCCTTACCTTTCCTCTTCTCTGGCACTGAAATGGGCTCTGCATCTACAGTTCATACCAGAATGCTGAGAGGCAGCTTCTCCATCCACCCACCCATCCCATCTTCTGCATTGTGTATGTCTGGGTTTTCTGCCATTTGAGTTGCTGCTACCCAGTTCTAAAATAGGATTTTTTTTCCCCAAGCCCAGGTTCAGGGAGAAACACATTTCCAGCATATTGCCTTTACAGGTACTACTTCATCAGCTGGTGGAAATCCATCCCCCGCATGTCAGAGCACCTGAGTACCTGTAGCCATCAAAGAGCAGGCGAAGCAAGCAACACCTCTGGGCGTGCCGCACACTGCTTGAGTGTGTGCGGTGCTGGCACTGCTAGCTGGGACTGCTCCCGTCATGTAGCAGGGAAGAGGAAGATTGTCTTGGGATTTGCTGCTTTTTCTTCTGACAAATAAGGTTTGGTGGTGGACTTCTGCATCAAAGTGGATGTTTGAAGTTCAACTGATCACTTGAAGGTCTGATTGCCTGTCTGTGCTGGTGAAAAAACAACGTTGCTTGCAAGGGCTTCCTCCTTAGAAATCAAAATGATATATTCTTATCAAATTTCTGTTGGGAAATATCGTTTAAAGAGGGTTTTCTTGGTTACCAAAATTGTTTGCTGGGAATCCCTGCCTGCTCAGTGCTCTCACACGCCTTTTGCTACATCTAATTCCTGTTTACAGAAGAAGAACTGGCCCTGCAAACCAAAATGAACCAAATAACTGAGGAACACAACATCGTGAAAGTTGTCTTTAATTTCATCAATGGCTTTAAATATTTAGAAAGCACAATGTAAACACCTTAAGAGCAAGCAGACAGATTTCTCCTGATGTTCAGAATTATTGGGATTCATAAACAGAGAGGCAGTTCTCAGGGTGTGGAACCGATGTTTCAGAGTTTCCACCAAAGTTACATATGCTCCTGCCATGACAGCTCTTCCTTCAGCCCAAATTGTTGGCACAATGTCCCGAAATGTTTCTCGTTAGTAAACTTTTCATAACCTCCAAAACTGCAACAACTGGAGAATAAAATGTACCAGGATGCCAGCTGGAGTTGGCACCCGGCGCAGGGCTGGGAGCTGTTTGCTTAGCTGGGTTTGAAGGATGTTCCGGACCAGCTAGCAGGACACGTGACTGAGTTTTGACCTGAGCCGCTGGCCAGGTTCCAGTCGTCCTGCATACTTCATGGGAATGCTTTCCACTTGTCGCTTTCAGACCTCAGACACAGCTTTTAACAATTTGCTCGTAAACCCAAGCCCAACAGCCATTGGAATATAGTTAGGGGTAACGGTACTTGGCTAAATAAAGTAACAATGAGATTCCAGAGCAGCACGCTCTGTATTTAATGCTGAATTAACAGTTTGCCAAGGGCAAGAGAGCCCTGCTTTCCCTTTTTTCCATCGTACGGTCTCCAAACTCCCAAGAACGCTGATTTCTTTTCCGAAGGCTCTTACCTGAGCAGACACGTGTAGCAGGGAGCGGCACACAGGAGCTGTAAGCAGTGTCAGAGGGGCAGCTCTAGACCATGTCTACCCGACGAGGTCTGAGCGGGCACTGCTCTGGCAGGGTTAGAAGAAGTGTTGCTTTGCCTTTGCTTTCAGGTCAGACGTTAGTGTTAGTACTGGGCTTGTGCTGGCAGGCAGCGGGGCGGTCTGGAACTGGCCGTCTGCTGAGAGGCAGGAGGTGGTGGGTGAGGTGGCTGCGGCTGTTTGACGGGTGGTCGCTGCAGCACGAGCTGGAGAGACGCGCGGGTGGTCAGGCAGGAGCCGGACACCGAGCACCGGGCTGCGCGGCGGTCAGCTGCTCTTCCTCTGCCTTCCTCCTAAACCCTGCCCTCTTCCCGTTAGCGTTCCAGGGCAACTTGCAGGGGATGGAGTTACTTCAGAGCAGGGAGCCACGAGGCCTCGGTTCTGCCATCGCCCCAGGAAAGGTTAATTTGTGGATGAGTGATCGGAGCTCAGCTCAGTGAAATGGTTTTACCTGATTCAGAGCGGTCAGACAATAAGAAATAGAAGTCTTTTCCTGGACTTCTCTTCGTTTTCAAATAATCAAGCGTATTATTTCAAATATAGACATTTTCAACTGCATTCCTTATTTATGCATCGTTTATGTAATTTCCTAGGTATAGATCATATTTTCTTTTCCCCAACATAGAAAATAACATGTGAACTCTGAGTAGTTCTCAGATGCTGAATTCCAAATTGTCTGAATTAAATTTGAATCCCAGCGGGTTCTGCACCTCCCCAGTAGTTCATCACTTGCAGGGTTTATTACATTTTAGATGATACTATTAAATCCAGCCACCCCTAGAGATACTGGTTAGACTTTGTGAGCCTAAAGAGTAGGAGACCACGAATGAGCCCCCAGAGCTGTTCAGATTTAGCAGTGCAGTAATTTAAGTTTCCTTTAAAAGGACAATGCGTTGTAACTTTTCTTTATATTTTATAATTTGTTTACAATTTCGATTTCCCTCCCTCCGATACCTTTTAGGAATTATAAAATAAATGCATTTTCCCCCAACTGAGATCCTTCTCTTCCTAGTTAGCAAACATTGATTTTACTCCCTTCCCCAGTGCTTTTCTTCGCTGCCAAAATTAACCGGGCTTTGCTTTCCAGAGGGTCTGTCTGGGGACGTCAGCAGGAGCAGATCCTGGTACGGGAGCGGGTCCTGCTCCCTCCGCCCTGGCAGCTGCCCCCCACACCACCGAGGAGGTTTGGTGCTGACAGGGTCTTGGAGGAGTCCAGGCCTGGCTCGTGCTTTATAGGGACTTTCATTGGGCTGTTCACTTGTAACAGCAGACACTACAACATAGAGGTTTAAAATGTTTTTGTTTCATGCCCCATGGTGGAGGGCCCAACCTTCCTGGCTCTGAGCTGCTTACTGAAACCTTTCACGGCCCGGAGCCGCGGACGTCGGCGAGACGCGTGGTCCCAAGGGAATCGGCGGCATCCACTTCCAAGTGCCTGCTAGCCTGCTGCGTCCAGCCGCTGGAGAGGCAGCGCCTTTGGCTCTGCTTGGCGCAGCGTTGGCCCCCGAGCGTGGCAAAGCCCGCTCACATCCCTGAACTTGAACCGCCCGGCAGCTTCGTGTTCCTCAGGAACTGCAGCTGGACCGGGCAGCCCGGGTGTCCTTGTAGGATGGGAGACACCTATTAAAAACAGCCCTGCCCGAAGGAAGGAAGAGCTACCCTGCTCCTTTCTAATGGGCAACGGTGTGGACCCCTAAAATCTTCCCTTGCTGCAGCTTAGGACACGGAGATGAGAGGGAAACCTCCTCTGGGCCGGGCTGCTGGAGCCACCCGCCCGCTGCGCGTCCAGGGGTCCCTGCTGGGCTGCAGCCGGGGGAGCCCGTGCTGCACATCACAGATCTGCCAGGAGAACTGAAAAGGGGGGGGTTGGCCATGTGGTACCCATAAAAACGAATGCAGAATGTTTCAAAAGTATATGGAATCTGCAGATAGGGGGGTTTTATGTTTCAGAAGTGTTGAATATTAAAAAAAAAAAAAAACCTTCAACAGGAGTTTAAATAAACACAGGCAAGTGAGTCAGCAAGAAGATATAAAATCATCAGGAAAGGCTGAGTTTGTTTTAATATGGGGATTACTGTAAACACTAGGAGTGCATGGTAACAATTTGTAGCCCATGTGTTTTGAAATATCGTAACTGGTGTCAATAAACACATTAAAATTCAACTTCAAAGAGCTCTGTGGATGTCTGGAGTGTCACGAAGACATTGCAAAATGGGGATTTTAGATGGAAACAAGTATGGGAGCAATCAAACACAGCTCCTATGCGAAGAAGGGGATCTTGTCAAGTTGTTAGAGCTAAGCATCTGTGATGGTGATTATTGCTTCTTACTGGCTAAGACCTGCTCTCAGCCCTGGATTTTTTTCACGCTGTCTCCCTTCCGCGCCTTCCGCCCTGATCTGCTTGTTTGTCTCACCCACTTGCTGGATCTCGCTTCTCAGACTGAATTCTGTCGAGCAGGGCTTGCTGTTTGGTTCCACCGTCCCCGGGAAAGCCCCCCCCAGATTTCCAGGCACTCTCTCAGTAGAAATAACAAATTCGGTTTGNCATAAAAACGAATGCAGAATGTTTCAAAAGTATATGGAATCTGCAGATAGGGGGGTTTTATGTCTCAGAAGTGTTGAATATTAAAAAAAAAAAAAAACCTTCAACAGGAGTTTAAATAAACACAGGCAAGTGAGTCAGCAAGAAGATATAAAATCATCAGGAAAGGCTGAGTTTGTTTTAATATGGGGATTACTGTAAACACTAGGAGTGCATGGTAACAATTTGTAGCCCATGTGTTTTGAAATATCGTAACTGGTGTCAATAAACACATTAAAATTCAACTTCAAAGAGCTCTGTGGATGTCTGGAGTGTCACGAAGACATTGCAAAATGGGGATTTTAGATGGAAACAAGTATGGGAGCAATCAAACACAGCTCCTATGCGAAGAAGGGGATCTTGTCAAGTTGTTAGAGCTAAGCATCTGTGATGGTGATTATTGCTTCTTACTGGCTAAGACCTGCTCTCAGCCCTGGATTTTTTTCACGCTGTCTCCCTTCCGCGCCTTCCGCCCTGATCTGCTTGTTTGTCTCACCCACTTGCTGGATCTCGCTTCTCAGACTGAATTCTGTCGAGCAGGGCTTGCTGTTTGGTTCCACCGTCCCCGGGAAAGCCCCCCCCAGATTTCCAGGCACTCTCTCAGTAGAAATAACAAATTCGGTTTGTGTCTGTACCGGAATGACTTGTGGCACAGAGTAAGCGTCGTCCGCACGCGCTGACAGGGTGACTGGGTAAAGGCGTCTGTCGTCACCGCAGCAGTTGATCCGCTCGATTCTTCCCTGCGCTGTGAACTGCTCCAGGTTTTTGGGGTACAGAGAAGGGCGAGCAGCTTCCGTTGCGTCTTCCCCACATACGGTTTCAATGGCAGTGTTCTGAACAGAAGTATTTTGTCCCTCCCCATTCAAACTTCCACTGGGCTGAAATACCCTCTTTTCCTCGCTTTCTCTCTCGTGATGTTTATTTCTGATGCATTTGGATTCACTCCATCACCGCACTCCTATTTGTTACACAAATCTTGTGCATGCTCGGGGGAGATGGTTCTGTAACTGTGATCTTTCAGCTGTAAAAGCGCAGACTTCTAACACTTCTTTAGCACTTTAATAAATCCTCTGGTTGTTCCTGGGATATCCCAGAAAGTGCTGAATTACTACTGTACGTAAAAAGGCGGTATACTTCTGTTTCCACAGCTCTGCCTTGAGACTTGTGTCCATCGCATGCCAGCCCCTCTTGTTGTTGTTTTGTTTTTTGTTTGTTTTTTTTTTTTTAATTTTATTTTCACCTTTTCGATGTATTTAATGCATTGCTTCACAGCAATAAAAAGTTCCAGCTTAAAATCCCCTTGGAAAGCTGCATCGGTCCTCCCGTGGGCAGAGCCGCTGTCACAGAGCGCTCTCCGCCAGCAGCCCCACGTCCGTCCTGCCCGCCCCAAGAAGGCAACGGCGAAACTGTAAGCCAAGAAGATAATCCACATTTTGGGGGGTTGTAAACAAAGATGGGGGAGAGATGTGCCCCAGTAAGGTGGCAGATATATCTTGACTAAGAAAGCTAAGCTGTTTTGTGGAGAAATTAATGCCAATTCATCGAGTCCCTGTCAAGTTTATGAAGGATAAGGCAGGTGTTCCTTGGAGCTGTGTGAGCAAAATGAGCTGCCTGCAGGAAACTGGGAAAGACTCGGAGTGGAGTGAGTTTGGGGAATGAACAGATCCCTTGCAATTGTCCCCTTTTTCTGTGAAAAATAAAAAATCACGCTTGCCTGGATTTCATTAAGGGATTCTCTGATGAAGCATTATTATTTCTGGAGTTTCACCTGTATTCAGCGTACAGTCATCACATCCAGAGAAGTCAGCTGAGGATGCCCAGGCCCACATAAATGCAAAGGAAGAACAGGGACGACACCAAAATAACCTGGTGTAGAAAGGCACGGAGAGAAGCACCTCTCCCCAGTCTCTGATCCCCCAGTCTCTCCCTTTGGTCACACTTTCTCGATGCGGACAGACGTTTATTCCCGCTGCTACCGCTGTCGCGCATCAGTCAGGCCCTCGGGGTTTACGTGGGCATACAGCCGATCCTTTTCCCTCTGGTTTTACCCCAGGTGAACTCCGACTTCCCAAAGCTCATCACCCTTTTGAGGTGATTTCCAGTCTGGCCCAGGTCACTCCGAATCTGCCCGGAGTCACATGTTTGTCTCCAGAAATATTTGGCCAGAGGATGGCTATGGAGAAAGGACAACTCCTGGCTTGCCTGGGGGATCAGTTCTGTGCGGGCGACGCGGTCAGTAAAGCAAAAAGACACGCGTACGCCGGTAAGCGAAAACGCGTGCTCAGCGCTGACGTACGAGGCAAGCAGGGCTGGCCGACGCACACCACCTGTAACTATCTACGATTTTTTACAACCCAGTGTCTGTGGGACAGAGCTCATTTAGGTTTGCTGTGCCGCGGGAATGACGTTATTACTGCATTTCCAACGCGCCTCTCGGCTTCCAGTTCGTATTCCATCCCCTTAAGAGGTGACAAAGGGTGGACACCATCTAGCCAAGCCGCTAGCAGCTCGTGTGCGATGGATTTGCTCATCCCAGCCCGCGTCCTCCTGCGTCTCCCCACAGCTGGCAGCCTCTACAAGCGCCGAAGACGGACGGGCTCTCCGCACGTGAGCTGTCTTCCCCTTCCCGAGGGAGATCTTGTCGTACCGGCGTCAGCTATACCGCCAGGTGAGCGCGGGAAACTTTTGATGTCTCATATTGTCTCTTCTGCGGGTTCAGTTTCCAGTACTTCAGCTAAACACAGTGATTTCACTTATTACAAACCCTATAGTAACAAAGTTAATTTGCACGTGCCCTTTTTCAGGTGATTTATGACAGCACCAGTATGAGGGAACAGATGAACATTCCTGCGTCTAGGTTCAACTGCCATTTAATAATGACAGTCAATATTCCCTTGTTTTAATCCTCAACATCACGTTCAAAACGGAGTGCTTCGCTCTACGCTGCGCACAGACCGTCGCAGGATTAAATGGGGCTTCTAGTGCGATGCGTATAACGACCTCTTAAATGATTGGGACGCCTGTTGACATTAATATAGAAGCACGCGTGAAAGCAAGCGTGCCCCACACTGCAATATATGTACACAAATATGAAGAGGATTAGAGAAATTGCTAAAATGGATAGAGAGGCATTTAACACAAACATGTCTGGAATTGGAGCAGAATGGAAATAACACACACAGAGCTGATCCCTTGTTAGATGGCTTTTGTGGGGGTTTTTTTTTTAGTAGTTGATCTGGGGCATAAACGTCTCTGTACAAGGAGGTCATTGGCTTACACTTAAAATTTCTGTTTAATATATATCTTTGTTTGGAATCTGCCTCTGATTCATAACCACCTTCATTTAGTAGCTGGCACCTTTGCCATGCGAGCTGCAGGAAAAAGTAATTAAATTTAATAGAAGCCACCCTTGCTTTGAAGCTGCCCTGGATTTAGAGCCACAAGGAGAAGCAATTAAACTCTGGCAGCCAAGGATTCAAACTGAAGTTATATAGTGATTTTTTTTTTTTTTAAAAGGAAATTTTCTCTGTAAACGGATTTGGATTGTCAGATCTGATTGGAATCAAAGCTATAGAAATTTCCTTCTTTGGGAAATCTTCTCTTGAAGCAAATTTTTTTAAAAAACCCCAACAATTAAATGTGAAATTGGGGATCAGTTGTGAAGATCTAGGATTTTTTTTTAATCCTGTTAAACAAATTTCCAAAAAAGAGTGTGTTCTTCTCAGCAAAGTGCTGAATGGAAAAGAGAAGCACGGAAGGAAGACATCTGCATGTCTGTTTATTCGCAGGCAGGTCAGCTTGTCAGCAGCCCAGGATATAGATTCATTACGGGAAGGAATTGTTTTGCATTAGAAGGTATTATAAGCATTGTTTAAAGCTGTCAGGGGCTTTTAAACCAGCAAGACACAGAAATTACTGTTTCACTTTGGTGATTTTACCAAAAAATAGTCTTTAAAATAAGTAACAAGAACAGGAAAAAATATCCCAGAATGCCTAATCAGTGCCAAACATAGTTCTAACTATGCAAAAATATTTTTCAGAGTTTCCTATAAAGGAACAGAAAGGATTCAGCTGGAAAAGGTCTGCTTCCAGTGCAGACTTTATTCAGAAAAGCAAACTGGTAATTCAGTTAATACTTCAGAGAGGCAAAATTGTCCTAATTTTTACAAACTCTTGGAAATATTTCTAGAGTCTTAGCTAAGCCAGAGGCACGTGTGAAAAATGTAGTTATTGTCATGCAAGTATTTTGCAATATATGCTTTTCTATTCCGAGGAAAAAAGTTTTCTCAGGTTCAATGCCGGGATACATTCGTGGTCCATGATCTGTGGATCAGCCTCGGTGAATTGATAGTCCTCTGGCTGGAGACACGGTAAAGCTACTCTGGCCATGTCCAGGGAAGCGTCTGGGCAAATGTATTATTGTTTCACTGGCCATTGTGAGGTAGTTGGGGACAGACATGTTGGAAACGGCAAGCTGAACATCCCCGAGAAGACCTCCCGAGCCATGGTGACCAGCCTGTAAACGGGGAACGGGCAAACGGTGCCGGGGAGCCATCAAGTCCGTGAAGAATGTTTGACCCCAACGTTTTGGATGTCCCAGCCGTAATCTTTGACAATGGGTCTGGGTTATTCAAAGCGGGCATCGCAGGTGACAGTGGCCCCAGGTCTGTTTTTACAGCAATTGTTGGTCGCTCAAAAGTCAAAGCTACAATGCTGGGAGCTGGACAGAAAGAATGTTACATTGGAGAAGAAGCTCAGTCCAAAAGAGGGATTCTGTCTTTGAATTATCCAATTGACCACGGCATAGTCACATGCTGGGATGATATGGAAAGGATCTAGAGACATGTCTATGAGTATGAGCTGAGAATCAAAGCCAGTGAAAGGCCAGTGCTGCTGACTGAAGCCCCCCTCAATCCTCTGCAGAACCGGGAAAAAATGACGGAGATCATGTTCGAAGGCTTCATGGTACCGGCTATGTACGTTGCAGTCCAGGCAACTCTGGCTCTCTATGCGTCGGCCCGCATTACTGGAATAGTCATGGACAGCGGGGATGGTGTAACCCACACTGTCCCCATGTATGAAGGATACTGCTTACCTCACGCTGTCTCCAGGCTGGATATTGCTGGCCGGGATATCACCGAATATTTCATGAAGCTTCTTTTGGAGAGTGGGCACACTTTTGTTAGCACAGCTGAAAGGGAAATTGTGAGAGATATCAAAGAGAAGTTGTGCTACGTAGCTTTAGACCCCATCCGAGAAATGAAAGCAAAGCCAGAAGAAATCATGAGAGAATACAAATTGCCTGACAAGAATATCATCCGGATAGGCAGCCAGCTCTTTCGTGCACCGGAGACCCTTTTTGTGCCTGCAAACATTGGAGCTGAAGCTCCCGGTGTGCACAAAATGATCTTCAACAGCATCATGAAGTGTGACATCGACGTGCGCAGGAATCTTTATGGCAACATCCTGCTCTCGGGTGGGTCCACGCTCTTCCCTGGCCTGGAAGAACGGATCCTGAAGGAGATGAAGCTGCAAGTTCCGGCTGGCATGTTTGTGAGGATCATTGCACCCCCCGAGAGAAAATACTGTGTGTGGATTGGGGCCTCCATCCTCACCTGCCTGACATCTTTCAGACAAATGTGGGTCACCGTGAACGATTACAGGGATTTTGGGGCAGCTGTCATTCACCGGAAATGCTTTTAAGGAGAACATCAGACCAAGTGAACGGCTCACCACCACAACGCCTGAGCAAGAAACCCTGCTGAGAGCTGGCTGACCTAAAAGGTGCTACAGCTGTTTGTGTGGCTGACGAAACCTGTATGAAAATAAAACATTAAAAACATGGGTGACGAGGATCTTCTTATCATCTCCCCTCCCCTTCGCAGAGTTTACAGGTGTGCACGTACCACAGGGATGCAGTAACTCCTGCACTGACTCCCAGTCACGCGGGGAGCAGCATACCTCCTCTCTGGGGAGATTCTTCCCTCTGAGGTCTTTGAGATACCTGGGGGCTGTATTCTAAAACTAGCTCTCACGTTATTTTTGACCTCATTAAAAATGTCTCCTTTAGAAACCCAGCAAAACCCCAAACAGAATCCAGATATAAATCAATGCAAATGCAATTACTGTAACCGACGCTCCTCTGTGCCTGAGCGTCTGAAAAAATCCATTGATTCTCTGCTGCAATTTATCTGGGAAGTAAGAACACCTGGTTTCACTTCCAAGTACTAGCCCTGAATCAAAATGCTCCGCGCTGGCGGCTCCCTGGAGGAAGCAGCGTTGCCAGTGCAGCTGCAGAGGATTGTGAGCTCGGCAGAATGGTGCCTGTTTGCGACTGCGGGATCTAGAACGTTGCTCCGTGCCAGCAGCCGCTGCCAGCGACAGCACCGTCCCGCGCAGGAGGTCCGACTCCGCAGCAGGGAGTTCTGACGTCAGCTCTGGACTGTGTAAGGCTGGTCTGTCAGGGGAACAGGCACCCTGGTCGGTTCCTTCTGCTGTTGTGGGGTACCCCAAATTCAAGATCGTCATGTTTGAGGGGAGCCATAAGGACTGCTGCTAGATCGGGGAAGAAGCCCAGTCCAAAAGGGGCATTTTGTCTTTTACTTACCCAATGGAAAATGGGCTAGTTCCATCCTGGGACGACACAGAGAAGATTTGGAGATACCTATATGAGCAAGAACTTAAAATGAAACCGAGTGAGAGGCCAGCACTGCTGACCGAGACCCCTCTCAGTCCTTTGTCCCATCAAGAAAAAATGGCTGAGGTGATGTTTGAAAGCTTCCAGGTGCTGCCCTTTTGGTGGCTCCGCAGGCACTGGCAGCCCTGTATGCCTGTGCCCACACAACCGGACTGGTGCTGGACAGTGGCGATGGTGTCACCGTCACGGTCCCTCTCTACAAAGGCTATTGATTACCTGCTACGCGGCATTTCCAGGCTGGATGTTGTAGGCAAAGGTGTAACCAAATACCTTGCTAGGCTCCTCTCGGAGACCAGGCACTCCTTCGTAAGCACATCAAAGAGAGAAATTGTCAGGGATATGCAGGAGCAGCTGTGCGATGGTGCTTTAGATCCTAGCTAAAATAGCAGCACAAGCCTGAAAAACTTATATGTGAATACATTCTCCCTGACGGAGAATGTCAAGGCAGGAGACCAGCTACTCTGAGCTCCTGAAGTGCTTTTTGTGCCTGCAGAGGCAGAAATCCCAGGGCCAGGGGTTGGGGGGATGGTCCTCCAGTGCATCGCCAAGCATCGTGAGCATATCCAGTCCAATGTCCTAAGGAACGTGCTGTAATTGGGCTGGTTGACTCCAAGGTTTCAAGAAGAGGCTACTGCAGGAACTCCAGACAGGAGTTCCCAACACAATTCATATCAAGATCATCTCACCACAAGGTCAGAGCTACTCTGCGTGGATGGGTGCTGCCATCCTTGCCAGCTTAAGTGCCTTTAGGAAGGCGTGGGTTACCAGGGAAGACTATAACGAGGTTGGACCAACAGTACTCCAGAGAAAATACTTTTGAAAACTCTAGTAGGACCATCCAGGAATTTTTTTTAAGTGCCAATCTGAACAGCTGGAGAGCAGTTAATAAATCAGTACAAAAATAATTGATTTATAGTAAGTGATTTTATAGCTTACTAAAGAAAGGTCCCTTGTGCATTAGGTTGAAGAAAGAGTCCTTGTTCGGAGCATTTTTGCTATCCAAGATGTTGGTTTTAATTCTAGAAATGTGTTGATCCCTGCTAGACCTGCAAACAGTTTGTCAGACTTTTAAACACTTGAGAACAAGCCACCTCCATCCCATGCCCGTGGGGGCTGGCTCCTTGCCATTCGCCATAAACCTCCAAAGAGTGGAAAGAGACCTCTGATGGAGAAATAGAGGGCTCAGGGGTATTGCTGACCCTTCAGCACAGCACTGGGGATCTCCTCTAGCAGCCCTGGAGAGGCTCACAGGGGAATGAACTTCTAAATTGGGGTTTGCTCACAAAATGGAAATAAGTCGATGGGTCTGTTAAAGCAGAGCTCTCAACCCTGGGATAGCTCTGTGCCGTTAGCAGCCTTGCTGTGTGGTTTGCTATGGCACATCACGGAAACCATTGCCTCCGTTTGTCCATCTGTGGGGTTTCCCTAATATTCTAGCATCAGGACTATATGAGACTACATTTAGATAATGTTAATTAACATTAGTAAATTAATCAGAGAGCACAAAGTGAAATCTAGTATCTAGTTTGGCCTTATTCTTAGAGGACTCCTGAGCAGATGTTTTGATGTCAGGCATCTAAGAGAAGGTGGAGGCATTGGTCCCTAGCTGACACTGATTCTCTTTTGGGAAAAGCTAAATATGAGAAGGTGTTCTTCCTCTACCTCACCACCGAGAGCTGGGGAAAGTGACAAAATAATCCTGCAACTATTTGCTGGAATCACCGAGCAACTCTGCCTTGCCGAGCTCAATTTCTGCAAATCATTCCCCCAAATAATATGTTAACTAACCGAAATATCATGGCTAACTGACTGGACTTCCAAAGTGAACAAGGAAATTCATAACAAAGGTGTGAATTTTCAGCAAGAAATTTGCATTCAAATGACTTGAAAATTGTGTATTTACAGTGATCATCATTATCCACACCTGCAAATACACACATTGCATCCGGTCAGGCAATAGAAATCTCGTCACAATTGGTGAAACTAATTAGCGCTATGATTTATATATTGTTCAAAAGTTATTTGGAAAAAATCCAGAAGATCTACCTGTGAACTTCTTGAATTTGTTCAGGACTAACATGAAAGGAGGAAAGGAGCTGAAATCTGTCTTGTTAATTATTGAATACAGTGTCTGGCTATTTTCATTCAGCTCTGGAGATGAATCTTCAAACTCGTTGATGCCCTCTGCTGCCTCGGCACTGATTAGTCATCTGTCACCTCTCGCTGCCCTTTGAAGAATCACAACACTCTTCTCCTTTTCTGCCAGACATTTACAAGTGCTCTGAAGGGAGGCACGTCTAACTCCCTGCTCAGTTGTCCACCGAGCCCTGGAGCGCTTCCTCAGCAGAGCAAGTGGAGAAATAAAAAGGGCTGAAGGACCCGGCTGCGGAGGACGTGGGCAGGGGAGAGGAGTACGATTTGTGGATGACTCCAGCGGTAACTACAGCAAGACCCACCTAACCTCATTTTCCTCGCTAGGCAGAGTGAAAGCATAAAGCAGAGAGCCTGGAGTAAAGCACGTAGCTCTTTCCTGCTCCGCTTGGGCCCTAAGGCTTCAGAAGGTTGAGATATATTACTCCATCAAGCTAATGCAAGTATTCAGAGCACTTTTAGAGCTGTTATGAAATCAGAATCTGCAATCTTGGATCTTACTTCTATTACAGTATGTTACCTTTTAGCAGCCCACTGGAAATGTGTAAACAAACGAGGTACAACTGTAGACAGTTTAAATATTTTACAGCTCACTGACTTCCATATGAGGAGGGATTTGCAGTAACTTAAGTGTTTAGACTCCTGCTCCAATAATCTAATGCAAATAAAAATGCAAAAACCAGCGCGCTGGCAAGCAGAGGGAACCTGAGCGAGCAGTGCAACCCAAGGTAGCTGTCGGGACGGAGAAAAGGAAAAAGCACGATAACTCTGCAAACCCAGATGCAGACACAAAACGTGTTTGGAGAGTGACACCTAGCAGAGCTCTCTGTGTGCTTTTCATGAGACTACACCCGTGCAGAGCCAGATATTGCCGGACGTCATCCAGGACGGATTAATTGAGACCAAACTTGTTTTACATCAAGGGAGCTGGTTCAGCTCCTCCCAGCGGAAAATCATTCAGCAAATGATTATTACCGGGATGCAGCGCCCACAGTCCGGGCTCGGCCTGGCTGTGTCCATTGACCTCTGAGACATGACTTTGCCCAAGGACACACGAGAAGACAGCAGAAGTTGGCACATGTTCCACGGCTCTCGACTTGATATCAGCCGCTTGGTCACCTTGTGCTTCCATCACTGCACAGGGCACTGGGAATTCATTACTTCATTTATATGTCATTTTTGTTTTGAAGAGGTCTAAGGTATTAATCATTTGGGACCTTATTCCCTTGGCCCTCATGCCATAGGAAAGGAATTGCAGGAATCCCTCCTCGGATGTATTTCCACCTATGTTCTGCCCATCCTGCGGATACGTAGAGGATTTAAATTGTAAATGCCTGGGATCTTTCTAGCCTCAGGAAAGCCACACTGAATATGGGGCTGGTCACAGCGATTAGAGAGGCCTGAGTTAATTCCTAGATTTACCAGTGATTTGTTGTGGAATTAAAAGTTTCATCTCGGGCACATCAGGCATCGGTTCCCACTTACAAACACCCATCTTTTGTTGCATCCTCTGCTTGTCCTGCAGGCTATTCAGGGTAAGCGCTGGCTCATGCTTTAAGAGCAGTATCAGTGCAAAGACCTGGGACTTTGGGGCCACAAGATCAGAAACAGAAAATCAGTTGTGAAGTTTGCACTGGAATTACGTAAAAAATCTTGACCTGCTCCTGGTAATTTTTTGCCTCCTTCCCCAAGTCTCATTTAAGTTTCAATCCAGCAGCAGCTCTTTATTTTCTTTTAAATGTCAAACAATTCATCATTTTGCACTTTCCCCATTCCCTGTGAATTTAAAGGTTCTGTTGGTATGCGGTATTGTCAGCGTGGGACAATGCACACTGATTACCCAAAGCAACGTGGTTTTTGTCACCCTGCCCATTTTTGGTTGCGAGCTCTCGAGAAACGTATGAGAGCTCTTGCTTTCCCCCTCTCCTCCCTGTTATCATACGCACAATAAAAAGCCCAGGTTCAAATACACACTAGGCAAATAATTACTATCTTTATTTTTCAAATCCCCTGCCCTCAGCCACGCTGAGCCGTGTGAGCACACGGCTGGAAAGGTGCCCTCAGCCCCGCAGGTCGCAGGGAGGATGGTGCTGGAGAGCTGGTGCTGAAAGCGGCTGGATGGAGAGTGCCCAGTCCATCTCTTCAGAAGGGGCACGGCGGAAGGGGGGAAATGAGCCCCTCTGTTTCCCCAAACAGGACGATGCTTAGGGCACAGTACAGAGCGGCCTGAGCCTGCAGCAGTTCAGAACTGCTGCGCTCACAGTCTCACCACGCAAGGGCCATCGGCCAGGCTTAGCGAGCAAGGTCAGATCCAAATTGTCCAGGTGCATTAGGCATTTCTTCCCCTCCCGCGGTCAGAAGGAAGCGAGGCCAGCAGCCCAGCGTGTGCAGCCTTCCACCCACAAAAACAACTGGGGGACAAAAGCTGCTGGGGGAGCGTGGCCGGTGTGAAAGGTGCTCGGCGGCGTGGCCGTACAGAGCAGTAGCCGTCTCAGAGACCAACGGAGACCCAGCGCGGCCAGGAATGCCGCAGAAGGAGCGGCGAGGCTCAGGGTCTGCAGCAGGCAGACTTTGCCGGGTGTGAAAACAAGCTCTGCGGACGTTCAGAACTGGCCAGAAAGGCTAACGGCGTTACCAAAGTAACGGTGCTGCAACTCCATCGCTTCATTCACCGAGCAACTGGCGGGCCCACCTCCATTTCTCCACCTTTGGAAACATCCAGGTGAGTACCTGGACATGAGGCATTTCATGTGAAGGAGGTAAGAACATTCCAGAGGTTTTTCCCGGTGGAGGTGTCACTACACGGAGTAAGATGTACCTCTGGCTGAGAGAGGCTCTGTAGTCATTACACACACACCCACGTGAACACGTGCACCCACACGTACGCACATGCACACACACATACTGATTTTATTAAACCATTCCATGCAAGTATTTTATATATGTTGGGGGTTTTTATTTGGAAAACTTCAGAGTGCTTTTTTTCACACACAGTAAAGTTAGCTTTGCTGAGATTCATTAGTCCCCTTTCCCCCGTGTGTAAATGGATCTCTCTCAGTTATGCAATGCGAGGGTACACAACCATGAAAAGTGCAGAGGCAGCCAAAAAAAGCATTGTTCTGAACTCGGACGTGTAAAATATTCATATTCAATAATAAAAAATAAAAAAACTGCTCTTAATAAAAAATTCACAGCGTAAAATATGCATTGTCGTTCCATCCCCAGGGCTGCAGCCGTTTCCAGACCAACACGTTACATGGGTTTTCACTGCCTTGTTTTACTCGATTAATTCAAAACCAATTCACTCACAGACATCCCAGTATTAGGTGCCTAAATTGATTCTGATTTCTCCAAGGGCAGCGTATCTATGACTACAGTAATAGCTGGTGGAAGCTGTGACTGTTCAAAGCATCCACCACACGGTCTATACGGCAAGGCTGCCCCGATGCTGACGGCGGCTGTGCATCGCCGCGCCGGGCATGGACACACGAGCCCGCTCTCACCAAGCGGGAGAGCTCTTTTAGCACGGTGCTTGGACCACCTCGGTACCCCTGTTTCTCGAATGAGCGAATTAGCCAAATGTTAACGTGGCTGAGCAGCTCTCCATAGAAGAGGGAGCATGTTTTGAACAAGCTGGGGCGTCTCTGTACGGCATTGCCCCGCACACTGCAGAACCACCTGCGGAGCTTTGCGCGCAGGGCAGAAGAAATAATCTCGTCACTGCTCTACCAAAGGGAAACAGAGACAGGTGGAAATATCTGCTCGGCTCAGATCCTGACCAAAATATGTAGCAGAGCCAGGAATTTAATTTGGATTTTTCTGCATCCCCCTCTAGTGTCATAGCTGCAAGGCCAAGCTGCCCCAGTATGCACATGTGTGTCCCAAGCAGCGATGCAGGCAGAAGGACCGAGACTCTGCACCGGCAGGATGCACCAGTACAATTCGTTTCTGCTCAGGAACGTGGCGTCAGGCAGTAGGTCTGCTGAAGAGACGCAGCACAAGACCTCTGACCCAAGCCAGGAGGAGATGCTGCTGTTCTCAGCGTAGCCACTCGGCTGGTTTTAGATCGTCCACACGCTGTGCTCTGCTTTGCACGGGTGATTCCGAAGCACCAGTGGGAAAGGGTCTCACACTGGGTTATATCACTGTGCTCCTCCGGACACTGGTGCCAGTGGAAGCTGCCATTTCATGTGTTCGTTTTGCATTAATTGCATTTTGCACAGTTTGTCTCATGTCCTTAGCTAAGAAGCTGGGACTAAACCACCGATCCCCTGCTTCGATAGGTGCACTGAGCTGTTTTGAGTAAGTAGGGGCTGTGCTGGTCCTGAGCGCTCAGCAGCAGGAGAGAATAGAATATTAAAGTGCTGTTTTAGATGTTGTTACAGAAAAGAGAACTTAGCAACAAGACGAAAGGTTCTGAACTTAAAATATGGTGCCTGGAACTTAAATTTTATGAAGATATATGGGAGAAAAGAATGAGAAACTCCAAAACAACCAATGCTTCAGATGTTTCTTTTATCTAAAGTAGAGCTAGTTAAATTTTTTACATAGAACGAGTCCCAGGGAGCATAAATCAGGGGATGTAAGCTATGCTTTATAAAGACCTCAAAATACAAGTTCTTTACCTCCCACATTCTCAGGCCAAATATTTTAAATGGAAAAGCATGTGAGACAATAAGCATGTATATCACCCATGTCTTTAATGACCATTCCCACCAAGGTGATTTGTTCTGTGTCCACAGTCTGATATTTATATACAAGGAAAGGGAAGAACTCCCCACGGATGTAGGAGCTGCATCATACAACCTAAAGCACGCCTGAGTCCTACTGCTGGGGCACACTGGCACCAAGGTAGAAGAGCTGGTACGGCTACGCTACGCAGGAAGGCAATCCCTTGGGTCATTCTACACTGCAGGCCCCCAGTCCCGCACCTTGCAAGGTGTCTCTCAGTGGTCAGCATGGGCAGAAGACGATGGGCTGCAGGGAGAGGCTCCCCAGGCAGCCCCGGAGGGCAGGGAACGCGAGGGAGGTGTCTCCTGCACGAAGGGCGACAGGAGTGCCCAGAGCTGGGAAGAAGAGGCCATGGCTTGATGGCTTCAGAAAGCCGGTTTGTAACGCTGGCTGAGAGAGCTGCTGCTGAGCAGCCAGGAGCGCTGGTTTCGGTGGGGGGAGCAACAGGATCGCCTGAGGACGCCGACTGTTGCGTTGGCTTCTCACTGGGCACTCTGGAGAGCTCTGCTTCCCTCCAGAAAGCACCTCAGTGTTTTTCTCCTAATTCTTTGTGCAGAAACAAAGAGTAACGTGATAAGAAATCTCTCTCTTTTGCAAGACTTCCTGACAAATCCTTTTCCTGTCTCCCAAACACTTGCCCACGCTTTCCTCCTTTCTATTTTTCAGGACCGTGCAACGGGAACATGCTGGGCAGCATGAATCTAGCAGGGAAAGTCAGCCGAGCAGTGGACTCTGCTTGCCGGCCCCAAGAATGGCTGCAGGTTTGCAACCCCACCCGCCCCAGTCATCTTGGATCCAATTTATTGTGTCTCATTATTCTATCTGCTTCATTCTTGTGTCTGAGAAGGGAGGATGTTCTGAGAGCCTTCACATGGCCGGCCGCATGAAACCACATCCTCGCTGTCCCAAAGTTCAGAACATCTGTCTTAATTTGTCTGGCCCTCAGCGCTGTGCTCTTGCAGCCTTTGAGAATTTACTGCTTGTTTTTGCAATGAATCTCTCTCACCAAGAATAGAGAGGGGAATTTGATGGTGTTAGAAAACATTACTCTCCCTGCGGTTCTCCAGACATCTTGGATCAAATGTAACCCTGGTAATGTCAGAGCCTCAGACTAAGCAAGGAACCGCTGGTGAGCCACTTAGTCCTTGTAATGCAGATGAGCTGAGAAGATTTGGAAAGACTCAGCTCTTCAGATCCTTTGCTACCCTGACAAATCCAAAGGGAACCACACGCGCTGCCAAAGTTGTTTCTATGGGTCATTCCCAAATTCCTACAGAAAACAGTATTTCTCAGAACAACACAGCAGAACTATTAAACGGTGCTGGTGGTCTGATGACATTCTCTGAAGCCAAAATAATATGTATTTCCTAGAAGCACGTGCCCCTAGAGGAAGAAATCACGGGCTTTTAAGGTATCCAGGACAATAGTCCAGATGCTGATTTCAGCTACACTGTTTTAAACCCACTTGTATTCAGTACATTTACTTCAAAACTGTTTTGTTTTTTTTTACTGACGTGAGATCGTTATTCCTTTATGAGGAGAGGAAGGGATCCCTACACATCCAGAGCACCTGGATAATCTCCAGTGTGCCCTATAGGAGGTTTTATTTCCAGATCTGTCACAGGCTTTCTAGGGCAAGTCACTAAGGTCTGGATTCATCCCATCGAACCTTTTACAGCTAAAGCAAATAACTTTAAACTCCAGTTAAGATGAACAATGGAGAGAGAGACTTCACCTACCTACGAGCTGCTGGGCTTTTATCATTCTCCATTTACTGAAGAGAAAAGTCTTTTGGGACTGAGTTCCTAATTTAATCCTCATCTTTATGCATATCAGTGAAACTGAATCTGGGCCTTTGTCTTCCTGAGCATCAGTTCCAGTTGTGTGATATTTAAATACTGTGGGAAAGATTAAAGAAATTTAGAGCGTATGTTTTCAGAGAGAGATTATTTTTGTTATTTGGAAGTTATTCTGAAGGCTGGAAGAAATGAGCTAACAAGAATGTTACCTCGGATCTTTAAAAGCCAGAATAGATGAAGTCAGAGTAGTTCCTGTTTGAGGTGGTGATGTCGTAGGGCTGTGCTGTGTCCCGCTTCAGGCAGGTTTACCTGCTGGGGAATACACACTAACTGTCAGGTACTCCACTTTGCCTGGGCACACGCTCGGGGCGGGGGGTGTCACCACCAGAGACGGGAGGAAAAGACTGAAAAAACCCGGACGTGCCCGGGTGCCTTTGAAGGAAAAAACCCCAGCCAAGGTACCAGCGTACATTGTTCTCCTCTGGTTTGGCTTGGATCTCGCAGTCTCCAGGGAGGGGACGCTGTGAGCTGCCGCAGCAGCAGATGTGCCTTTCCAGCCTGCACGGAGCTCTCTTGGCACCCGTGGGACCAGGACGCGAGAGTCTGTCCCTGCAGAGCAATGAAGGGTGGGGGGTGTTCGGAGCAAAGAATCACCTGCTATTTTATCCTCAAGCAACGAGCAGTGGATCACGCCCATCAGCAGAATTAGCTCAGCCCCAAATTACCGGTGTCACACACTGAAATCACCAGTCTCACGTATCAGGCTGCCTGAGTCGTTTACCAGCAGTTCCACCGCTCTGACCGATGTCCAGCTGCTTTTATTTTCAGTTTATGTTTACAGGGAAGTGTCCATGTCATGAGCAACTAAATGTGTGAGGATTTTCTTTCAGAAGCCACAGAAGGGATTAAAAGCAACAATAATCCATGAAATTACTTCAGAATTTTTTTCTCCTCGAATGTCCTAAGGAATTCCCCAACTCCTAACCTGTTCCAATTGGCACCATCATGCACTTGAGCTCTAATATCAGTGGAGTTTGTAATGTTTCCAATTTTTCTGGTGAGGGATTACATGAAACCGAAATAATTCTTTCCATGGGGGATTACATAGCCACTTTTGTTTCTAATACTCCAGTCCATGAGTGAGGAACTTTTTCTTGGGTACCTGTTTCTTCTCTGACTGTGAGAGGTAGTGTTGTTTAGAACATCTAGGCATAAATCCATTTCATTAATTTCATGCCTAATCATTTAATTCCTAAAGGAATCTGATTAAATACCCTATTGCAAGTCCAGTCTTTATATTTTGGCTGAATGTTCTGGGACAACTAATTTCACATAAATTATATGACAGTGTTCCCCATTTTAATGATGGAAATGCATCTACATAGTTGATCAGATAAAAACTCACCTTGAGGAACTGTCAGCCACTGATGAAAAGGACTCATATTTGAGTGGAAAATTGCTACTGAGTTACAAGAGTCTGGATCAAATGTCTGTTCTCACATGTTCGGGTTTTTCTGTTCAAGTACCAAAGTGTGCTTCGGGGATTTTTTTGGCAGGGGTTTTAGAGCAGGAAAATAGGAAATTAACTGGAAAATTTGAAGACTACAGCAAACAAGAAAATCCTGGAAGGAACACACTCTATAGATCCACCCTAGCCATTAATAATATGGAAAGATTTCATTAGAAAAAGAGGGAAGAGAAAAAGAAAGAATGTACAAGGAGGCAGTGTTAGCATCAGCGTGCACAGGATGCCCTCGCTGCTCAAACGTACGGACAGGGCTTTTGCAGTGCACTTCTGCCATTACAGGCAACAGCCCCTGCGTTAAAAACTACCCTTCTGCGTACGCTAAGAAACCCCGAGCACCGTAACGTATGGCAAGTGGCTTTTGAGCCAGTTCCGCTGAGGCCAGTTTGCTGGGGACTGTGCGGAGACGCAGGCGCACAGGTGAGATGCTCTCCATGCAAACCATCGCACGAGCCAACGCGCGGGGAATAAAACAAATAGGGTTACACTGCTGGCACCGTGGCCATCGGAGAAAATAATTTGTTCTGATGGAGAAACGCCTTCTGCCCCAGCCTGAAGAGCACCTAGCAGGTGGGGCAGCCCCCCACAAGACACTGCTTTATTTAAGGGGTGCTCCAGGAGGGCATCGTCCTTGCGCTGGTCCCTGGCCAGCCCACAGCCTCCGCGCGGCCAGCGAGTCCCAGCCACAGGAGCTGCCCCGGCAGAAACCCCGTGGGACCAGGGACCCCTTCGCCCCACGGAGCCGCAGACGGGCAGACTGCCACACTCGTGTTGCATCATGCTGTTATCTGCCACGCTCTGACAGGGCCCTCAGAAATACCCAGAGCCCGGCAAATTGTTTTGTAAAAAGGGAAATAAAGTGCTGTCCCCTTTCCCCTCTCCATGGCACGTACCTGCCACCGCATTGCTGCCACCTCCCTCCTGTGTGGGGCCCTTGGAAGGTTCCCTAGTAGCCCAATAGCATCCCTTACATCAAACGCCCCTGTGTACTGTAACCTATAAACAGCATACTGAACTCAATATATTTTCGTCCAGAAAATTGTTTTGTTCTTCCCTGCAACACACTTGAGGTGATTGTCTGTTCTTTTGTGTCAGTTCTAGGCAAAGTGCACTGCATTAAAACTCCCACCACAGCAAAATAGAGCAGAGCAATTTAAAATCCCTGTTTTTGCCAAAAGTTTTTGCACCATTATGTCACATCCTATACATCAGAATTTGCTGGGAATGACTTGGGTGTTGGGGTTTTTTTTCAGTGTTTCTGCTCTCTTCTGGAAATAGAAATATCAGCAGGTTGAATGACATTGAGTTATGTTTTATGTATTTCCACAGTATGTACGAGGAAGTTCAGTCTTTATACTTATGGAACATACAGTTACTACAAAGAAAAGAATATAAGCATTGGAAATGTCACATGTATTAAATGTAGACCCTTTGGGATGCCTAACAGTTAACTCACCCTGAGACAAAATCTGTCCCACGTTCACCAGTGCTGCCATAGGTGCCTTTTCCAAATAGCCATAAGCATATGGGGGAAGGGGTGTTACTTGACTCACACAAGATGAGCTTTACATACCACTGGGAATTATTGACAGCCCACCTAAGATGCAGTAATTGTCTGGCTTTAGACTCGGTGAGCTGAGTTGTTTCAACACATGCATTTTATCTCTCTTTAAACGTAATACATCTCGGTTTCTTAGAACATGCAATAGGAATCTATCCAGTTAGAATGCTTGGAGAACACATCCACAGCAGCAATGTTATCTCACGCTTCTCAGCCATGGACACAGCCATGGAGAAATTCACTTCACGTGCAAAGGTGCCATCTCAGGTGCAACAGCCACCCGTGGTCACCGCTGTCCTCGGAGCACAGCTCCCTGGAAAGCAGAGAGGAGCCGTCGGATTGTACCGGCGCTCACTGCTCTGCACGCTGCTCCCCATCTCCATCTGACAGCCCTGATGATCCCACCCTGACCCAGCCCAAGACCTGCTGAACTAAATTGCAGCCAGCTGGCCATGCTCACCTGAAGTAGAGCACCTTCATCAAGCCAATTAGTCCTATATAGGCATCTCTGAGCCACTTCCTGGAAGGGTCAGTTTTCTGTTGGAGGAGGGCTTGCTGCACGTGGAGTTGTCTCTGAGCCAGGAGGTTCTGCTGCTTCTCTGAGGTCTGTATGTTCTTCAGACATTTTGCAATAGTGAGCTGAAGGCCAGCTCACAGCTAGAGGAATGGGAATCAGAGCTGCAACAGCAAAACACAACCTGTTTTGTAGTCTTGTTCTGTGTGCCTGTGTTGTGTGTGTATCGGTAAAGCCTATGCTGAAAAAGCTGCTCATGGGTGATGTGTGTGAGCAAAGGATGGGGCAACCTGCAGGACTCTCTGTGATGTTTGTAGTTTGCTTACTGGGTGAAAAGAAAACTCTGCTGCCTCATGAGTTTGAGAGTCCCTACCCTGCTACCACAGGGGTCAGGCTGCAATGGGATTCGGGGGGAAGCTACGCTGCTACAGGGAAAGAAGCTGTTTGCTTTGACTTAATAGTGCAACTTTTCTTACAGATGTGATGGGTTCTGATGGTATCAGTATGGATGCCCATTTCCTACGTGTCAAGAGAAATTTCTTCACTGCAGAACAAGAAGAAAGCAGCAGGTGCAGACCTTGTAAGTAGAAAATTGGTTTCCTTTCTAGAAAACCTAAAGGATAGAAAGCTTCAAGGCTGAAGGCAAACTGAAGTGGAAGCAAGTGGAGCTTACAAGCAAAGATAAAGTGATTTGGGAAATGTGAATTACTGTAAGGGCCTCTCCCCTCTGCTCTGATTGAAATGCTGTTGTGTCTGGGGTGGAACATGGTGTATATCCGGTGGTTCTGAGGAACAGCTTTGGTCAGGAGGTTAAAGTGATAGTTATCTATTTGAAACATCAAATGAAAGTAATTAGTGGTTGTTGCTAGGCTAACAAGCAAACACTGCTGCTCTTGCAAAGTACAGCAGGCTCTCCTGTAGTGCCACCGCATCTCCTGAGCTTGCTTCAGTCACTGCACTTTGTGTATGTGCAGATGAATTGCTGGAGAGTTCTTTAGAGTCCCTCTGAATTGATTATTTTGGAACTTCTGGCTCCTAGTAGGATGTTGTGAGATTTTTTTTTTTGTGAGGAGGAGAGCCAGAGACCTTGGTGATTTCTGAACGGAGTAATTACAGAAGACCTTGAGGTTTCCCTCCAGAGGGAAGGAGTTGAATAAAGACAAGCAGTTAGGCTCTGCTTGCTGTATGGTGATGATAGACCTGACCCGACTCTACCGAGGAGAGCCAAGTGTCTTTCTTCCTCCTTCCCCTCTGTAGCTGTGGATAACATGCTGAAGAGCGCTGAATAATTTGGTACTGTGTATGCCACAAAACTTGGAATTTCTGCTTGACGGTCGCTGGAGTTAACCTCAAAGCTTTTTGTGATGCTGGAGGGTAAATGGCACCTGAGCCGAGGTCCTGGAGCGTGGGGTGCAGGAAAACGGTTGTGATTTGGGTGAGAACTGTCAGGAATTGTCCTTTTCTCTCTGAGAACACAGCCACGTCTGAACTACGGTCATCTGCTTCTATTAAAGAAAAATACAGCTGCTTTCTTACTGCATTTATTGTTTAATTCATTCATGCTGCTTGTTGGAAACACCATCGTTAAAGTCCTTCTGGGGCATAGTTTGTTTTAAAGAAAACTCTCCATGGAAAAGACTTTCCTTTAAATTTAGTACAAAAGAAAATCCCAACTAGTTTTATTTATAGATCAGGGCATGAGAGATTTTCAGTTTTCAAGCTAGCTCTGTATCTCTGTTTCTCCCATAAAAACATGTTTAACATTTTTTCTCATCCTTCCAGAATAAAATTCTTGTGATTTTTTTTTCCTCTCTAAAATGCAGCCACTTGACTGACAAAAATATTGGGTTCACCCTTTGAACAGGCAGTTCTGCAAGTTGTGATTCTATTCTTGGATGGTGTGTTCTCGGTTTTGGTTATTTTTTAATAGATCATCTCTTGCTTCTGTGAGTTTGTGGTAGTTTATATGCTGAAAGTTGTCTGAGTATCTTTCAGATCTGGACCATGCGTAGAATAAATTTCAGGATGTTATTAATGCTGAAGCATCCAGAATTTCTTTGTGCAATGTATGCTTGTATGAACAGTGAGAAAATGGCTGAATGGTGAAATGGTTAGAAATATGACTTTCCAACAACCTGGGGGATGAGAAACAAACAGCCTCAGTATTGGTTCATGTGTGTTTAATAGGAGAACAACACTAAAATGTGGTGTGCTCGGAAAACCAGCAGTGTCTAGGTGAATGACAACACTGAGAACAGAAATCTTGTTTTCTATTATATATTTATAGTAAAATGCAAAGTTTTGAATGGCTTTGTTTAAAGTGATAGTTTTTCCTTTTCTAATGAAAGTGAGACTGTGATAAACAGGTCCAGCTGTAAAAAAAATAAAGGCTGAGGTGATTACAATGCAGAAATGCTGAGCTGCTTTTTTACCAGAGCTTTCCAAAACTGAGTGTTAGCCTCAAAGAGCAGCTACTCTTAACTATTGAAAAGGAGTGTGGGGAGGGACTCTGGTCACTTCACTGGGTTTCACTATTTCAGTCATTCCTGACACCCTTGTTGTGCCCGGCCAGCCCAGAGTTAGTGGTCAGGATAGTTCGGAATAAAGCGTTTCACTGCCTGGATGGTTCATTCAGCTGAGCTTTGTGACAAAATAATTTATTAAGACTCAAATTCCCTTGAAAATGTCAAGTTCTTTTGTGATCTTTAATTGATTCACGTTCTGGGTTGCTTAAGAGTGGAGTTAAAAAGCTGTTAGTAATAATTTTATAGAAAATATGTTCCCCATATGAATGAGCCGTCCCCCTTGTAATGCACCCAAGTGGCTGAAACTGAGAAAGCCTCCTGTTCCTCAGGATGTACTTGCTAAATGCAAGTATTGCTCTTATTTGAGCCATTTAAAATCACTGTATGGGTGATCTCACTCCATTATTTTTAAAGAAACATCTCGGTTCACTCTATTTAACTTTATACTTCAGAGAAATGAAACTATTTCCCCATCTCATTTATAGTGAAGGAACAAAACTGCAGCCGAATGGTAGTCAAGCAACTCATGATGTATCTGTTTCAGGGTGCTAAAAGAATCTGGAGTGAAAATACGAGAAGGTCTTGAGGCATATGTCAGGAAACAGTACTGTTGGCACTGTTGTGAGGTCGTAGCTAACTGCTGGGAAGTACACGAGTTTTTCTCAAGCTCGCGGCAGTGTACAACGGTGTTGTGCAAAGCTGCTCTGCAGGGACTCTGACTTTTGAGAATACCCTGTGTAACATCGGACAGCGTGGTCTGACTGCAGGACCAGAATATTTGTATCGCTGGTGAATTTGGTTTGGAGCAATGTGCTTACCTGCTCTGCTGGCTCTTTGCTGTTGTTTACATGGCAACTTCAAAGATGGTTTGTTCCGAAGAGTGCAGCTGCTCGAGTGTCCTGCACAGCTTTGCTGTTACATGGAGGAGACAAGTATCCTGCTGTAACGCTGTTTTCCTCCTGTATTCTTTCATCAGTGAGGCTGGAAGCTACTCTTCCAGCACTAGAGTGGGCAACTTCAGTGCAGTAAGGGAATGATACAGGATTCTAAGAGAATCATCCTTGTGGGGCAACTTTGACATGAGTTTTTTCTTCTTTCAGTGGTGACAACCTCATTCTCATGCCTGCCTCTGCCTTCACTCAAAGGCTTAATCCGCCAGCCTGATAGGCAAAAGTGGGCCTTCATGCCGTGCAAAAAGAGAATGGTCAGGATCCTTTTCCTGCCTTGGGAACCTTGAAATGCCACGTTCAGGTCTTTGGTTTGGTTTTGCAGTGCTTGCCCTGTGGAACATCCTTCCTACACCAGGCCTCAGGAGCAACTTTGCCCCTTTTGGGGTTGCCCCCTGTGAAATGCCTGATACAGCAGATGACATGATAAAACTGAGGGGGATAGGAATTAGGGATAGGAATTGTGGCAGATGATGCCTCACGAGGCAGTTTCTCTGGTCAGTTGTTTAGAAACGTGTGCTCTGGCTGAAAGGTACCTTGTTTATTTTTAGTGGGAAGTGTCACAATCTGGTTTTTGCCTTTTGGCGTATAAGAAACGATGGGGTAGAGGTGGAACTAGTGCTGAGAACTGTGCCCCTCTGGATCCCCAAGCTGCAACTTCTCAGACCATCTATTACCTAGCAAGTCCTTTGTTTTTTTCCCCCTTAATATAAAGAGAGTAACTAAATACTAACCTTAATGCTTGCAGACAGTGCTGGAGATGATTGATTTCTGAAGGTGTCTCTAATTCGGGTAGAGTTGTACCTGCAGGACTCTGCCAACACAGACATTTTGTAGCTGTTAAGTGATGCGTGCTGGAGCTGAAATCGCACAGACGGTGTCTACAAAGTGTGACAGGCTTGACTACGCATCCCTTGCACACCCCGAATGGCAGAGCTGCGGCGGTTTGAGCTCCCGGGCAGCTCTCACGTGCTGCTCCTGAATTACAAAGGTGGGGGGGAAATTCCTCTGCAGACCCGAGGAACCTGTGGCAGTCAGACGAGGTATGGTTTTGCTCGCAGTGTGTTAGTTGGGAGCTACCACTCGGAGATGAGGTGATAGGTACTTAATTTATTCTTGAATTCAGCACATGCTACCAGCAAGCAGTGGTTGTAAGCTTTTTTTCAGGGAAGTTTGCTTGGGGGGTCTTCAATAGATCAACAGAATGAAAGTAAGGATAATCTGCCATGCCTTAGCTGGGTAATTTATGAGTTTTTCTTCCCTGAGTGTATTCCTCTAGGAAGACTATTTTTAGGTATTGAGTAAACACTATTATTCAGCAATGCTTTTGTTTGACCCAGGTATCAAATTATTTTTTTTACTTTTAATGCTATACCAGTTGTAAAAGCCTTTCTCTGACACAGAATGTAAATGAGTGCTTTTGGTTTTTGACAGGGAATAGTGAGTCTGTCTGGTGCTTTCCAAAATGTAGTGTTTCTTCCCAAAGGTTCTGCTTTTTCCTCTGTTTTAACATAAGTCTTCACAGGAATAAACCCAATGGAATATGAGTCACTGTAGGAACAAGCATATGGGCAAGGTGGGCTCCTGGCTTATAAATGGCACAATTGTAGATACAGAAGCGCAAAGACTGCACTGGTTGGAAAGCTGGCTGGAAAATAGCAGTCATAAGGTAGACAGACATTTATATTCATAGAAACCATTGGATATTTTGTATATATTTGCATTTAAATTTCTAACCACTTTTTAAAAATGGAGCTTGTGTTTTAACTATTAATCAATTAGCTTATCGCTAGCTACGCCTTGCGGTTCTAACAACAAAACCGCTGGCCTCTGGGATTGCCACAAGTTCTCATGTAGCCAATTTGTGGGCTAAAAACCGAACAGGGAGGTTGAAAAGCCTGGTGATCTTGCTTCTAGATGTTTGATCTGCTCTTTGCGCGTTAATAGAAGTATGGGAGGGTCTGTGTGAAACTTTGGGTTTCTGAACGCAAAGACCAAAACTCTGACAGTGCATTAGTATTTCTCTCTACTGCTCCTATCACTGTATTCTGAGATTCGACCCAAATCTCTTAAATTAATAAGTCGTTTATTCTTCCACCTGTAAAATAAAACACTGTTGCCACAGTGAATGAACATGTGTGACTGGAGAAAGGTTTCTCGATCGATTACTGAAACGCACTGCTTTTTCCTCTGAAGTGAATTGCATCCCGCTGTAGTATAAGAATACAGCTGGTTAGGAAATGTTTCAGTGGCTTCAAGAATTTATCTCCTCCATGGAAATTAAACCAAAACCTTGCAAAATTTAACACTAAATATGTGGGCAAAGGAGGAACAAGAATTCGCAGCAGGACAAACAGCCAGGAACGCAGGCGTTAGTGACATGCAGAAGACCTTGTATTTCTTCCTCCCTGCGCCCAAGCACTAAGCTGTTCTTTCCTGCGCTGGATCATGTTGTCTTGTGTGTGTGACTCTGCGTGGCTGGATAATTACTTGTAACTGATGTGATTTTGGGGGGGGGGGAATATTTGTCAAATCATTATTTTTCAGTGATGAAAAGCATATTTTAAAAATTCCCACCCAGCTCTAACCCCTAACAACACTGAAGAGGTAATTAGCTGGACAGCAATACATGAAATGGGGGGGGAACAAGATGATCCAAATTCATGCCTGGTGTAATTCTCTTCAGTTCAGTGAGTTTTACTCAAGGAATGAAGTTGACTCATTCTTCCTGGATACAATCCACCTCTGATGGAAATCGATGAAATTCTTTCTGTTGCGTTTTAACACATGTTCTTACAGTTACTTTCTACAGTAAGTCTTCATTAATTTGTAAATCTAAAGGAACTCTTGGTTCNGGGGTGCGCGTTGCTCTCGCGCTCCTCGGGGTGTTACGCACCCTCGCTGGTGAGCGAAGGATCACGGCGAAATCACATCACACCCCATAAGGGTTTTTTTTCCCTCTCCGCTGGCCCTTGAGTTATGCTCTGAACCGCGTTTTTTAAAGGTTTTTTTTTTAAAAAAAGCTGCTTTGTATTAAATGAATAAAATATGTTCATGTCCCGTCGGGTCCCTGTTTGCTGCCATTATGCACCTTTATAAAAAGGAGTTAATCATAAATGGGTTGCCACTGGCTTTTTGCAGTTTATCGCATACCCAAAAGGAGTCCTGCATCCTCAGCTCATTGGATTATCTTCTTTTAATCTTCGAAAGAAAAATGCGGGGATGGGGGGGCGGTTTGAAGACAGAGATCCTGTCACCTTTTAAACAGCTTTCGAAAGCCTAGTAAGAATTGTAGCCCGCGTTTATTTTCTGCTTGCAGAGATGCTTCTAGNTTGTAAATCTAAAGGAACTCTTGGTTCCATACAGTTAAAAAGAATTATTTTTGGTAGTGATGGCTTTCCCTTGGACTGGGGTATACGGAGGTGACACCAGTCCCTTCAAGGGCGCTATTAAATACTTTCCCATCTCTGGTTATGATCTACGAACCCGAGGACAGGAGCTCTTTGTACTCTGTGCACGCTTGTATTATTGCATGGGAGCATTTCTACCGCCGCTAAGGTTAGCGGGAAAAGGGCTTGGTGCTGCCAGGGCTCTGCTGAGGCAGCCGGGGCCTCTGGAGACGGGAAAACCGCCTCTGCCGANAATAAAATATGTTCATGTCCCGTCGGGTCCCTGTTTGCTGCCATTATGCACCTTTATAAAAAGGAGTTAATCATAAATGGGTTGCCACTGGCTTTTTGCAGTTTATCGCATACCCAAAAGGAGTCCTGCATCCTCAGCTCATTGGATTATCTTCTTTTAATCTTCGAAAGAAAAATGCGGGGATGGGGGGGCGGTTTGAAGACAGAGATCCTGTCACCTTTTAAACAGCTTTCGAAAGCCTAGTAAGAATTGTAGCCCGCGTTTATTTTCTGCTTGCAGAGATGCTTCTAGCTTTGCCTAGTATGAAAGCCTCGCTGCGTTAATTTGTTCTGTAGATGAACATCTATTCATCACCAAGAATATTTTCAGGTGTATTTGCAACAAATAAGTATTTCCGAAGTGCAGAACTCTGTTAGTGTTTAAAGAAAAAAGGAGCCTTTGGAAAAGGGTTTGTTTCTTTACTTTTCCTGTTTGTTAGAAAAAAAAAGTGTTCTTAATTATGACTTGGGGGGCAGGAGGGGATGCTTCGAAAGCTCTTCCAGAAAAGTAATTCTAAACAGTGAAAAAAAAGGGAGAAAAAAAAGCTCTATGATGTTTTATTTTAATAATCCTTTGCAGGCATGTGAGCCGTTCTCTGAAAAAAAAAAATTTCAGGAAAAAGGCACGAACAATACACCCTTTAAAACCAAATCTGCAAACTTCTGAGAATATGCCCTCTTATTGAATACACCGGATTTCTCTCCCTAGCAAAGGGGAAGGTTTTGTTCGTTTGGACAGTCTTTGAATACTGTTCTAAAACTTCTTTCAAGTGGGAACTGAAGAGAGAAATGTTAAGTTCTGAGAGGAGACAATAAGTTAGCATCTTTGAACGGAGTCCCTTGCATGCAAATAAGGCTTTTGGCAATTTGGGGAAGTTTAATTGGAAGGTGGAAGCGTGTAAAGATAAGGCTATATGGAAACTCAATCGGTGAGACGAACCCCTCTGCTCGATGGGGAGCCGGGGGGGGGAAGGCTCGGGAGCCCCGGGAGCGGCCCTGCCCGCTGCTCCTCACCTCTGCCGGGCACCGGCTTGATGGGGCGAGCGGGGAAACCCCGGGGGCAGCCCCCNATAATTTTCACCTAATGAATTTTTTTCGTTAATGCTTTCCCCGCCCCCAGGGGCATTGTGTCAGGCCGGGCCCAGCCAGCCCTGGATGGCTTTTTCATAGCTCTTGGCTGTGCGCAGACCCTTCTTGGGATTAGTGGTCGGACTCCTCATTTCCCATAGCCATAAAAGGTCTTGAACTCAATTAATAGCTAATAATTATACAGCCAGCTCCGCTGCAGCCATCGGTAGCGGGGGAAGCGCAAGCAAAGCAGGCGCGTAACCCGCGGGGGCTCCGCACCTCCGGCCGTCGCGGCGGCCCCGTGTGAAGGCGGGGGGCGAACCGGGGCGGCCTTGGGACCCCCCCACCACCCCCGCCCCGAGCTGCCCAGGGCGGCATCGCGCTGCGGGCGCTGACACACGGCCCCCCATACAGACAAAGGGGGAGCAAGGGGGCACCCCCCGGCTCTGAGCGGGCTCCTCTGGGGCTCCCGTCGGGGCTTGGGGGGGGACACACACATCACCTCCAGAGCCCGCTGTGGTCCCGCTGGTAACTGTTGCGAGGCAGGGACGAGCTGGGGAGGCACTGATCTTTGGCAGGGTAGCAAATGGAATTTGGAGAGGTTTCGGTTCACTCACCTCCCCCCATAACACTTTTTAATTAAAGAACCTCTCCCCTCGGGCCGCACGCCGCCGGTGCCCGGGTTGCCGGCCGTGAGTCCGGACTCGCTGAAGGCAGCAGCGTGTCCCTCTGCCCGGCGAAGGGGGTTGCACCGATGCTGCTCTGGCCGCTCTCTTCCAGGCGGCATCGCGAAAGAGTTACCGTGCCCAATCTCCGCGTCTCGCTGGATGCTATGGCTCGCTTTAGCCTTTAAGTCGGGGGGGGTACTGTTAATTTCGAGAAGAAAGGCGATATAGATCGTTTTAGTGTTCTCATAATACTGGATTTCGGTTGAAAAAAAATGCTTGACCGACTATTACTTGCCCAATACCTGTTTCCCAGTGCCAGCCCCCGCGGGAGAGGACCATTCCAAAAACCCCGGGGGAACGAGAACCTTCTGCCCCGAGAGACTAGGGACTTGGGCGCTTTCCATTACTAAACTGTGCGCCGAATTACAGCGCCCATCATTTCCATTTTGCTTTCATTTGGCAAGCATTCTCCGGGCAAAAATATTTTGATCGAACGTCTAAAAAAATTGCTATAACTCCTTAATTTCCCTTCATTCCAAGAGACCGTCATGATTAAAACTGCTGTGTTTACATCCTCGGAAAACTGTCTGTTCATAGGCTGGCGTTTTAAAGACAACAGCGCACGATCTTTTACGATTGTAATTATAATACTGTTCAAGTTAGATATTCAAATGTAAATGTTGCTTTTCTTTTTACGACTTCTTATTTTAGGACATGCATTTTTACCTTACCCTGGACCAGCAAGGCATAGCCTTGCATAGTGGGGTGTAACGAATTCGAAGGAATTCTTATAGCTGAACATGTTTTTTGAAAAAACTCAAATGGCAATTTACACGGTATTTTTTCATGGCCAGAGGAGCCAGTGTTTTCTTCTAGAAATAAGAAAAAAAGGTCTGATAAACGCACTTTGATGCAAAGACCGATTTCAGTGCAGCTTAAATATCAGGAAAGTGAGCTGCAGGACAGTAACATGCATGCACAGGTTTTTCAGTGATATTAACACCACCACCCCCATGTATTTCATTGTTAAGAGAGGGGACCAGTAACTGCGGCTTTTTTTTTTCCTGTACAAAATGCAGACATTTCTGTCTTTCTCAGAGTGGTGTTTGTTCTGGAGCTTTTCAAAGGTTTTCGGGTTAAAAAATGATTTAAAACCAATGAGTGTGCAAACAGGTTTTTTTCAGGAAAGGAGCTACTCGGGTCTATCGGGTAGAGGATAAGCCTCCCCCGACCCAGCCTAAATCATTATTTACCTGCGTGCAAAGAGCGTTCGAGCCCTGTGCCCGGACTGCTCCCTCCGGAGCTGCCGACACCGGCTCCTCCAGCCCGGCTGCGGGCAACCCGCCCCGGTACCGGCTGGCTGCGGACCCCGGCGGGGCCGGGGGGTGAGCCCGGCTCGGTTCGCTCGCTCGGGGGCTCGCCAGCCCGGCTCTGCCTGACCCCGCGGGCTGTCTCCGGCTCGGAATCGCGGGGAGGCTGCAGCCAGCCTTTGATTTTTTTTTTATTATTTCTTATTAATTTTTTTATCCCCCGCCCTGGCCGCTTAGCCGCTGAGGGCAGGCAGCAGAGCTGCTGCTGTGCAAGCAAACAAACTTTCTGCCCGCCGGCCCGAGCGGCGGAGAGGCGAAGGCTCCTCGGCGGGGGGCGCAGCCCGCCCGCCCCGGCGGGGCACCCGGCCCCGCTCCCGCCGCTGCTGACCCCGCAGCCACCCGAGCGGCGGCCCCGGCTTCCCGGCTGTCCTTAACTGCCCCCTTGCGCCTGCATCACGCAGGGAAGCGGGGCTTTAAACCGCGTCCGAAAGGTGTTGAAATTCCTTGGCACCGGCGGGGATGAAAGGCAAGCTGCTCTTTGATTGCGTGGATTTAAGGCAGACCCTAATTACAATGTGGCGGTTGTGTGTGTGCTTCCTCCGCTTATTAATGGCAGATTAGAAAGGAAAAATCTCTAGGGAAGCGTGTGACATTCTTACCGCCTAATCTGTCCGGGGCTCGCTGACCCTAACGGAGAGCAACCCCGTCGTATGCCACGGGGATCTTGCGTAGTTTAAAATATTAATTCTTGGTCTAATCTCCCCGCAATGTTGCGCAGAAACAATAAGTAATTTATGCGAAAATCCTTGGGAAGGGAAAGGGGTTACTCCGTATGTGCGGCAGCTCCCGGACAAGCCGGACTATCTCAACCATTTTAATCTTCTTTTCTGCTTACAAATACTTGTGCATAACAACTTGAAAAACGCCTTTCCCCTCCCCCCGTCCCCAATCGCCGAAACGGTGGCACCCCCGAGTGCCCAGCCCTCGCCCCCGACCGCCTGCGAGCCCGGACCCGCGGGAGG